>JAANSQ010002207.1:0-12568 GCA_036850885.1 Lepidocyrtinus dapeste | reverse complement strand
CACAGCTTTTTATTAGCTTGTTTGTTTAGGACGAGAAAGTTTTTTTTTTTTTTGCTGCATTGTTTCGTTCACTTAAAAAAAGTAGGTTACGAACGTACTATATGCATGGTGCAGTTGGAACGAAGCCAAAAAAAAATGAAAAGTGAATCTCTTTTTATCTCACTAAGCCTTATTGCAACATGCTGTAATACTAACGATTGCTTATTTCATTAACTTTTCAGAAGAAATCATCAACAGTGACGGCAGTAGCCCACCAGCTGAAAGGGATAATCGAAGTCCGGTTGAAAAAGAACAGCCCCACTACAATCAAACGACTCCGCGTGTTCCCTCCAACCTCAGTCAAGATCAAGTCTACCGGAAACTCGAAAAAGAAGTCCTCCTCCTCCACAGCCAAGTCTACTAGCAACAGTAGTTCTTCTTCAGTGCCAAGATACAACAAAGTCACGCCAGTAGCCACACACCGACTGAGACAAATCGCCACTGCTGTGGTCAGGCAGGCGGATGTCAAGAGGAAGACCAGCGAGTTGGTCGCTGGAACAACTAGTACTGACGAGAAGAAAAATATTTACTAATAATCCTGCATTTGTTGGTAGAATTAAAATCTCTCGAGCTTTTTTTTTTATTTATTCAAGCCATATATTTTAAACGTACTTATGGGTCTATAGGATTTTACTATAGAGGATAAACTGTTGTGTGGAGTTACCGGTATTTTTTTTTAATTTAACCGTTTTTTTGTACATGTAAATAAATGTGTAATTATAGTCTTCCATATACGTTGCGTACTATTCATTTCCATACAGGACGGGGATTCAGAGTTGAGTAGACACCTCTAATTTCACTTGCACCGGTTAAAACGAAAGACTTCTTGATTGGAGGTGGGTTGTAGATTTGTCTGAACGGATTAAGTATGATCGAAGTAACATTTCGATGAAAGATTCCCGAATAACACTTGAAATTGTACAGGTTGAGTTAATTACTAACTATGCAGCATACAAGAATGAGAACGAGATTACGTTCAATGAGATATGACATAACTTGACACCAACAGTTAATTTGTGAGTCTACTCCTGCTGAAAATGACATCAACAACATCAAAGTTACTAAAGTTTAAAAGTTGCTTACGACCAAAACAAAATGTAACGAAACAAAATCCATGCTTGATGTATAGTTTTCACAGAGAATCGAATAAAAAATAGGAACTGTCAGGAGACTCATTATGAGACCGCATTTTCACTGAGACAGTCCCTGAAAGAACCTTTCTGGCCATATATACTAATTACTCTCTTCCAAGTTGAACTTTCATTATAAAAGTGTCCAACTTTAGTCAATTCACCATAGCGACAAGTGTTCTCCCTCTCAAGTGGTGACAGTAGTAGTGTTGCTGGCCCGATACCTCCTCGCCCTCCTATCCCTATTATAACTAATCCTCCCACTAACCCACGGCACTACACAAGGCACCACTCCAAAGAAAACCACAAACACTATAAAGTACACCAACCCTTCCACTCCCATCCCTATACACCCCTCCCCTCCCACAATCTCCCCAAACACGAACCCAAACACGATAAACACGATCGTCTCGAGAGTGACGTACACGTAGAGCCACAACACGTCTCCGAACGGGAAAAACACTGAAGCCACGTACATCAGCGCAATGTCGGCGAAGCACACTGGAGGAGGGGAAGATGGAGTAGTTTCGGTAGTGATTCTCCGCTGGAGGAACAATTTAATGTAGTGGGTGATGGCGAATAAGAACCTAGGAACTAGGAGCACTGAGATGGGGATTAAGTGCGGGAGCACTGTCGACCGGGATGAGCTTATCAGGCGGAACACTGAACAGCGGAACGACGAGATGTACAGTGACAGTGACATTGTTCTGGAGGCTATACAATTGAACAAATTGATCTTTTAATCATGTTGTCTTATCAATTGTGATAAGAATTAGAGATAGGCATACCAAAATTGCAAATCATGCGTAGCCCAACGAACAACCGTGAATATGGGCTGTACGCCGCTCTGGGAACGCACTCGTGAGCGGTATCCGACTTTAACGGTAAATTTGCCACCATCATCAGCGTCAAGTTGACCACTATCGAGGCAGTTGTCGTTGCAGCTGTAAGTAGATTTCAGATGGGGCATACTGAGACAACATTACTGTAGTTAATAGACGTAATTTAATTGCATACCTTTTGCAAAACTGACTTGATCCAGATCCTCCAGCAGCACCACCAACTGTGTCACAGACAAAGGAGCGGCCTGCGCGAGGGTCTGGATTTTTAGCAGCGACCTTGTGAGTTCCTGGAGCTTGACGTGCTTATGGATCATGGTCGATGGGGTTCTGTAGCTCAGATACGAGGTTGTCGCTGAGTGGTAGGACCTGGCCAAGGAGGTCAAAATGATTAATCATACACCCTAGATGATATTAATTAATCAAATAGTATACTAACGTGATCAGAGTGAATAGCCAAGGCAAGCAGTTCACGCTGGTACGGACACAGGTAGGGTGGTCATAAATGCGCTTCAACTGATCGCGGCTGTTATCAAGACAAGAACAACACATCTGTGTGACTCCAGGTTAATCATACATTAAATTTACTTGCACTAACTTGATCCCCCAGAATTGACTGAGCAGAGCCACCCCACCACACACAAAGAACGTCCCGTTGAGTCCTGAAGCCCATCGATGTCCAGTGTTTGCGTGCCACAGCACAAGCACAACATCCAGCCCAAACTCCAGCACCACGAACAACAGCACCGTCCAGCTGAAGAGTACATCCGGCAGCGTGATTTCAAAGTGGGGCAGCGGGATCAGCAAGTCAGGCACTTGGTTGTTGTTCAGTGGAGCCTTATTGGGCTTCAACACACTTGAGTTACGGTTGTATTGCAAATCTTCCTCTGAGGAGGAGGAAGAGGAGGAGCTGCATGAGATGGAGTGGGGAGGTTCAAACTCACCACTTGGAAGTGTAATTGAACAGGAAGGATGTTGTGGTGGGGCAATAATCTCTTGGAGCTGGAAACACTGGGGTCTTCCTGAAACACTTGCAATCTCTGCAGCGCGTTGTTTCTTAACCTGTAATAACGGCATGATAGCGAAGGTTATCTGGGGTCCTACAGGGGAAAACTAAGACAGTAAATCAGAAACAACTGCCACCACTTCAGCTATCCATTTTCTAAAATTTGGATGCAGTTTTAAAAACCTATTGACTGGATAAGCTACCAGAAAGAGCGCGCGTGTTTTTGTTCCTGAGTGAACCAGCGACGATGGTTATTTAGTTGATGAGTAAAAACTATCTCATGTTCTCATGCACCTACGTACGGACCTTCAAAACAGCGAGATAATGATGTTAAAAATTTTTCGCACGACCATAGTACTCATTCTGTCTTGGTATCATCATTTGAAATGCATGTACACTGCGAGCGAACGCGATTATTCATGAAAAATTCATGCTGCATAATAGTAGGTCATTCGTTTAGAATTATTATTGGCATAAGCACTAAGGTGGAATAGCAATAGTGGAGCTAGTCAAGCGTGTCCAATTATGCTACCTATATATACACTGCATAATTTAAATGGTGTAGGAGTATAGGCATGATAACACTGGAGGAGAGTGGATTATACAGTGTTAAGTGGACCTAACAGGTGGCCAACGTGCGAAACTCAGGAGAACAAGGGTAGTTGTTGTTTTACATCCGCAAAAGAGAAACGCTTATTCGCAGCTTCCTGTCAGCCAACGGTAGCATTCGAATAACCTATAATTTCAAAAATGAAGTAGAATCACTTTGTATGAATCCATGAGTACTTAGAATTTGACTTTTATTAGGATTTTCGTTCTCCAACTGGAGTGCTCCAGCGTTTTAGAATTATAAAATTATTTTATTAACAGTGGGATATCCGACTGTCTGTCTGTGTGTCTGTTGCCAAGCGATAACTCTTCACAAAGGGTATTTTGAGCTGAAATTCGGTACACGTAATATGTTAAATGGCTGTAGTTGTAATGTGTTTGTCAATTATGTCACTTGGTCTGTCATCCAAGAGAAAAGTGTTTACAGGAACAGTATTTTGGGCTGAAAATCTGTACATGTATTTGAGGGCTAATTTAAGAAANTCCAAGAGAAAAGTGTTTACAGGAACAGTATTTTGGGCTGAAAATCTGTACATGTATTTGAGGGCTAATTTAAGAAATTTTGTGCTTAATTAGACTTGACAAAACAACCAAGATGAAGTACCAGATCTTTAAGATATAATCATTTTAAGATTCTTTAAACGTTCCAAAGTGCTCTGTGGCATTAGGTTTTTTGGTATACATATTCTCATATTAACAACGCTGGAGTTATTACGGTCATTTTATAGAACACATGACTCAATTAGCATTTGAAAAGACTCTTTACTCATTACTAAATCTCTTACCTTAATATACGTCTCAATTTCCTCCAGTACCACAGTACTCATATTCAAGATCACGTGTGTGTATTAAGCGTCCTGATTTTAATCAGCATTTCAAATGCACTGCCATGATTATTTATCATAAACATTTTGTTTGACAGACCATGTCATGTTTTAATTAATCAAACATATCATATGCA
Source organism: Lepidocyrtinus dapeste (assembly GCA_036850885.1). Taxonomy (NCBI): domain Eukaryota; kingdom Metazoa; phylum Arthropoda; class Collembola; order Entomobryomorpha; family Entomobryidae; genus Lepidocyrtinus; species Lepidocyrtinus dapeste. The sequence continues at coordinate 7,984 of JAANSQ010002207.1, read as the reverse complement.
ACATATACAGAATAGGTTTCCGACTGTACACAAGCTTCTAAAGCTTGCTTGCCAAGATCTCTCGTGAACAAAATGAATTTACTTCGACATTCACAACTTGTCAATCCAGAGGAAATAATTTGGTCTTTCCATGGTGGATGTGTTTGCTATCATCATTTCTCCACATTATCTCCAGTGAAATCATGACATGGATGAAAAATACAGCTTCTCTTTCTTGGCTAAGATTGCGTCATCAAATAGAAACTCAACTTCTTACCTGATTTGAATCTGAATATTTCCTACCTGACCTGAACTGATCGGAACACTACTTTCTTGGCTAAGATTGCGTCATCAAATAGAAACTCAACCAGATTTGGAGTTGGAGGAGAGAATTTCGTGAAAAACATTTTCCATCTTACAATTAACCAATCAATTAGCCCAATTTCCACAACTGCAAGTCACCGGATGAGATATTATACGGCACAGTTATCCTGACGTTGCTTAAATTCACGACAACTAACGTGTACGCAAGATTAATCAATGCGTAATTAATTTGCTATCTCTTGACGCACTATAAAATTTCCCATTGTATTCGTGATGATATAATAAACTATGCAAGTCCTTTTAATTGCTTCCGGATATCACACATTTCGTGCTCATTTTCTCCATTTCAGTGCTCAACTTTATTCCATCTAAACATAATCAAATTTCCTCAAAATGGACCTACACGCACCTCCAGCGCAGCTCCTACTAGTGTTGTCTTCTTTTCTGGAACAGCATCGCCACGTACCCACTACTCGACTTCACCAATGACCTGGGTAAGAAACAAAACAATTATCAACCTCATAACACCTAAGTAATTCACATTATTCCACTCAGCCCTCTACCCCCTAGAGATGATCCCAGACTCCATCTCCCACCACCACGACGCTCTCTCCCTCCACCACCTCTCCCGCCGCTCAGCCTCTCCAAACCAAGACCGCAACCTAGGAGGCAAGAACAAAAAGGACAAACCCACATCCTCCAAAAGGAACTACCCTTGGGACTCAAAATCAGCCAAAGGACAGGTCAGACTAACCTACCCAGAGACTGTCCAGCAGCACGTGATGAAAGACGAGGATCCCTTCGCACCAGACTACTACGACGACTACGACTTTGAGTTCGCCAAAGGAATGGTCAAAAACGGAAACTGGGAAGGGAAAACCAGAGACATGCAAGAAGCTCAACGAGAATAACTATATTAATCATTTTATTTTTATATTTGCTTTTCACTTTCTGTCACAATCATGTACTTTCATAACCCAAAGTACCCAAATAAAATCACACAATCGATTATATGTACCTCAATCCATGTCAAGGTTCAAAATAAACTGTATATAAAATACAAACATCATGACTCTTTGACCAAGTCCTATCCAAACATTTGAACCCGGTCATCATCATCACCATCATCAATAAGTCACACTCCAAACCCCATCGCACGCAAATCATCGATAATTGCCTGATCAAATAAGTCTCGTCAACTCAAAGTCCCATAAGCGAACAACTCATTAAGAAATGATGCAACTTGCAAATAAAAACCCACGAGAGTCGACTCATCATATGAGCAAACACGCTACACACACTTGTTGACACCGATTTCAATCGCTGCTGTTGTAAAGCGACGGTGTATAAAAGCCACCCGCAAGATTACACGTTACATCACTTAACCACGACAAATTAATCTCATAAAACCTCATCTTTCAATCAAGTACACCATGGCCGGTTGGAGAATCATCGCGGTAAGGAAACTTTAAACAACTATAATTTTTATTATAAAAATCCCATAAACTCACCCACCTCTTCCTTGCAGACAGGAGCAACGTTTCTCCTGCTATCAAGCTGGATAACAATAACCCCAACGCTAGCCGGAGGCAAGTCACTATCCCCCCAAGAATCCTCCCAGTTCCTAAGCCTGTACAAACGAATCTGCGCATCAGGCGCCCCCCAACAAGACGGCAACACATTCTACTTTTGCAAGACCCCAGACACGCCAACCATCCAGATGGAAGTCCAACACCAAGCGGAAGTATCCACCGCAGAAACCCCGAAACAAGTGATCTTTGTCCAGTCCCCATCCTACGAGTACACTCACAACGTGGCGCTCACCGGCTCCGCAGGCAACCCTCAACAAACCGAAGTCTACGTACTCCCACCTCAAGCCTCCCACAACCTGAGAGTAAACGACCAACGAACCGGAGTACGCGATGCTGCCAAACCCTCGCTGTTCTACCTAACTGACGATAGCAACAGCGGAGGCGGGGCCGTGATCCCAATCAGACAACCCGGAGGCGGCAGCCAAGGAGGAAACTTGGGAAACAAACGACCAAGCAGTCCACTGCCATCCAACCCCGACGTCGTAGGCATCATCAGCGCTGGAGGTGCAGGTGGCTACCAGAGCTACGGAGTACCCAACCCACGCAATCAACGCAACGTCGTGAGGGCATCCGCATACAGGCTTTAAAACACACACAGTCCCTCTTTCAGTTTTATTTTATTTTTTATTAATTATTATTGTAGTTAAAATTGCATCGTGTGTTAATAAAAAATACACAACAAAAACATTCCAGTCATCATAAAAAGCACATATTTTTTTTTACAATTTTTCCTTCAATTAGTTTGATAAAAATATATTATCTTTAAAAAAAAAAAATTTGTTTTCTTGATCCCTACTAACTACGCAACACTCTTAAAAGTCTTGACGGTTTTAGTAACGGTCTTGGTAGTATGCTGTTGTTGTTGTTGCTGCTGCTGCGCTTGTGTCAGATCATTCATCGCATCATTATCAAACACGTTCATAATCATATCGTTCTTGTTGTGTATGGAGGTGGAGGACGACGGGACCATTCCATTCTCGTGCCAGTTCTGCTGCTGCTGCTGCTGGACCGTCTTGATGCTCTTCTGGTGATGCTGGATGGGCTCGAGGTCAGGTACTGGGGCTGTGATCTTTAGCCTCCCGCAGGAGTCTAGCGAGCAGTTCAGGTCCTCCGGACGGACTCCACTGGGGATGGTGCACGTGCGGGAGAAGGATTTCTGCTTGTACGCTCCGGATGGGGATGTCTCCTCGTGGTTCCCAGAGATCGTCAGGGTGTTGTCTACTAGCTTCACTTGGAGGTCTTCCGGGGAAAACTCACGCGCGGTCAACAGGAGCTGTTACAATAAACAAGTAAAAAATTAGTTGGGGCAACTTGAGAAACGTGAACACGTTAATTTACCCACCTGAAACTCTTTCTTCCCATCGGTTTTGGTAACAATCTCGTAGGTGAGCGGAACGTCCCCTTGAGCATCCGTGCCCATACTCCAGTTTGGACTCGCACTCCTCTGCCCACTCGGCACAATCTCCATAGTCGGAGTGCTCGCAGGCATCAGGTTGTTCGTCTTGCTGCTGCTAGTAGTAGTGGTCGTGGTGGTCTTTGAGTTCCTCCTCACGTCCTGCACCTGATTGTTAAAGTCCTCCTCAAAGTCCTGCAACGCCTTGCTCACCAAACTCGTACTCTTCATCTGGCTGGTAGTGTTGGTCTTGTTCACGTTGCTAGAGTTGGAGGTAGTGGAGCAGTTGGACCCCCTCCTAAGATTATCATCCACCCCACTCCTGTTACTGAACAAATCCTGGCTCTTGGTCGTGGTCGAGGTCTGGTGGACCACAGGCTCAGCCTGGGAAGACCCTTGTACCACCCGCTTCGTAGAGAACGTCTCGGTCTTCCAAGTCCGCGTCTCCTGCTGCGCAGCCTGCTGCTGCTGGTTCCCAGTGTTGAACGGGGATTGGGCAATGTGTGGGGTCAGGGCCGAAGAAGTGTTGTTGGAATCGCGTTGGATCTTAATCTTGTGCTCCATGGCGGATGGGACTGGCATGATGATGTTCACTCTTCAAGGTGGAGTAACGTAATGAAACTGTTGATTTTCACGACCACTTTCTGCAAACTTCAAACCGAAATGAAAATAACTTTGCCAAAAAATATAACTTGATCCTCTCTCATGTACAGACTATGAACTCACTCGAATCGCGACTGACTTGAGGTTAGCAAAACTCGTTTTTATATAAGGTCGTTTATGGAATTGGACAAACTCTTTGGTCTTTGTTGCCTTTTTCAGATAAACCCATATGCCCTATTAGAAGATATAAATGTGTTGCTTCATTTGGAATTGTGATCACATCCATCTCATATACTTAAATAGTGTACGTATGTGTGGCGGTTGAACGAGAGAGCGTAATAAAGTGTTGTGTATGCATGTGGGCAGAGTGGGCACATTTTTTTTTTGCAACGATGACTAATCGTCGGTTCAAAATGGAATACCATTTCAGTATAAAATACACTTTTTTTTTTTTGCGAAAATAAATTTCAAGAGTGTTTAATAGTATTTTTTCTACATGCTTTGCAGTGTGCGCCATAAAGTGTATATATTTCCGTGGGATTTTCGGGATGTAGGCTTCGTGGTGTAATTTTTTACCTAACGATTTTAAATGCGTTTATCATAATTCGTCATGTTTTTATGGGAGATTTACCACAGAGTAGTAGATGGAGGCAATAAGTGTCTCATATGGGTGGTGGTGGATTAGCATCATGACCAAGAGAGACATGTTTTTGACACAACTTACACGTTTTTCCGGAGAAAATTAGTCAACAGAAGTATCTAGAATTTGAGAAGCATGTTTTCTGAATTCGTGCCAGAATTTGGTGCAGGATGCATAGTGAACAGTGTGCCGTAATAATTCGTGTGCGTAATTTTTGTCAACATGTGTGTGTGTGGGATATATAGTTACGAGGGGTTTTGAATGAAGTAGCGGAGAAAATTTTATCTTTTTTAATTCAATTTGATAATCATACACTCTTGAAAGGTTTTGACAGGGAACTTAAATAATTTCGTTAATGTTAAAACCCATGCGTTCTTCCTTCAATTGATTTTGATTTAATTTCAAGCTAGTTAATATGGATGGATAGACAGACAACAATACGGTCCCATAGGTTTGTATTAACATATTTTAGCAGTTGCAGTGATTTTTTAAAACACGAAATAGTGGAGAAATTATTACAGTTCATATAGAATTTTTTTATAATTTGGGATAGGATTTTTCCTCCAAAAATAATTTCATGTTAATACCCATGTTTCTTGTGTAACAACTACAACTACATTTAATTTAATTTACCCTCAAAACCTATTGACTCAGGACAGACAGACAACATCACAAACGCTGGTTGGCAATGAAAAATTGTTCTAAAAATAGAAATTATGCATACACACCAATAAGCTAGGTATATAACGCGCGTCATCCCAAGTATAGGTTCCTTCCTCCTCACTCGAACCGATCTAGTTTAAGGCACTTAATACTCCCAAGTCGATTTATTTTATCTGCATCTTTCTACCACGTTTTCAACGATTCATCTCCGAAGTGAAATATTTGTAATGTACGTTTTTCTCTCTCTCTCTCTCTCTCAACCACACATAGCTTCCACCACCCCACCTACGCAAGTCAACAAAACACATACGTCAACAACTCTAAACATTCTTGAACTTGGTGAATCTATGAAAAAAATAATCATAATACTAGCCATTTTACCTAAAGTTTATCTTCCAGCTCTTGTAGCAAAATTCTACAAATTTTTTTATGAACCGCGAGATGATATTTTGAAATGATACAAAGTTGGAAGCAGCTAGAACCATATTATCTCCTAAACGAAACCCATCTCCCAAAGAGCCTATTTATTACGCTCCCATATAATATTCTCAACACTGTCCATTCAACTCTCGTGAAAAAACCTCCAATCCTTAAAAGGAGCTGCGAGAACAAGAAGTGTAAAAAATCATTTTTTCCCCGTCACTCTTCTCTTTTTATGGAAGTTGCTGTGTGTGTTCTTTTGGCTCGTATGCCTAAATAAAAACGATTCTCTCGTGATCCCTATTCAATCATGAATTCAATGCTGCTGGTTTTTGTATAAAATGACAGTCACGTTGACACTACACTTGATAGCTTTTTGGTCTTGGTCAAGGTCATGCATAGTATGCCTAATTTCCTTTTACGATTTTTAATTTGCGTCAATGCTCTGACCAAAAGGATGTTTTTTTTTTGTCTGCAACACTTCCAGAAGAGGACTTAATAAAGAAGCATATTGTGCTCACCTTCCGCGTTCTTCCTTAAAGGAAGCAGGAAATGTCAACCGAACACTCCATTTTACAAACTGTTTTTTATTATTCCAAGCAAAGTATTAAAAAGCATACACATAATTACATAATTATTAAAACTTCGTTCCATATGTTTCGTTTATGTCGACTTTATTTAGCAGTAGTGTTGTCAGTGTTGCTCCCCTCCCTCTGGATGTTGATCACGGTCGTGTTGCCTTGTGTGTTGTTGGGCTGGGCAGTGGTAGTAGTAGTCCCACTGGTGCTGCATTGTCTAGTGACCACCGCAGGTCGCCCAGTTTGAACTATAGGGACCACCTTGACCTGCTCCTTGTCATCCTCGGGAACCTTCCTTGGAGCGCTTACACTAAGCACACCGTCAGAGCTTAGGTTGCACTGGACATTCTCTGGTTTCACGTCTTCAGGGAGCACGTACTTGCGGACAAAGTGGCGTTGGATGAAGCTGGAGGAGGAGCCAATATTGGTATAAAAATGATAAGGAAAGGATAGGTTGAATTGGTTGTGTAACTTACCCATGCTCATCTTGCTTCTCTTCATGTTTCCCCTCCACCACGACCGTGTTGTTCACTGTTTTGACTGCGATCTCCTCTGGGGTGAACTGCTGGACGTCCAGTTTAACCTGAAATCAAAGGATGATTGGGGTAAAAAGAGAGAATGAAACTGGATATTATAACAATTGAATAAAGTTGCTGTTATATTTACCTCAAACTTCTCCTTGTTGCAGTCTACTTGCGATACCCCACTCTCCTGCCTGGAGTGCAACCTCCTGGGCCTATACCCCGCCGCCAGGTAAGGATTGAGCGAGTACACTGGAGAAGTATTCGCTAGAATCTGCTCGTCATCCAGCGTGAGTCCAAAGTTCTGATCGAACAACCTCGAAGGACGGGTACGATCCAACATGAGGTCCCAGTCCCACATCGAAGACAAGTGAGGTCTCAACAGGGGCATCTTGAAACACTTCCTTTTGGAACTTTAGACTGCACTGTATCGAAACTTGAACGTCCCGCCGTTACAACTGAACTATTTATGAAACAACTGTGTAGCAAGGAGTGGTTATTTTATGTCAGGAGGAAACAATTTTCTTTTCGGAGTCTGCGTAGGCGGAGGTGGTGGTGGTGGTAGTAGGTGAGGAAATAAAACGGGATTATTGGGTGATGATGTTATCTATATGCAGCTCTACATATTGGATCAAGATCAAGTCCATATACTACACCATCTTTATTACATGACTCATATTTTTACGAGATATTTTTAGACCGATTTTCAATGAGGACAAGATGCGCGTGTGTGTGAAGTGCAGGTTGGAGGAGCTCACAACGCTTCCGGGAGAGTTTCTGCTCAATGAATTTAGCGTTTTCATCGAGAAATTAAATTTGGATGCATCGTTGTCAATTGTCAAATGATTTTAAATTTTCAGTCATGGGCAGTTAGTATTAATCAGGGTGTTTGTTTTTGAGCGATTTTGGTATTCTGGATTATTAACAATCTAAAAAAAGATTATGAGGAGTAAAAGGAGGCAGTTTGAAATTTTCTCAATGTTTTACTTAGTCATCGGTTTCAATTGTGCTCATCTGCGCTACTACGTTTTTCCTAAAATTGGAAGGAAGAAGAGTCAAATAACACGAGACAAATTGAAGTGACGTAACATCACTATTAATATTATAACTAGCTTGTGAATCTTCCCCTCTCTCAATTCTTCATAATACTGCGGCAATATTTTTTTACAACATCAGCTAAAAATTATCTTCCAGTGTAATAAAATATTTCTTTAATCTTTAAGCTTTTCCTTGTACAATCTCATTCCATCTGTGTCGAATATCAAACAACT
>JAANSQ010002206.1:0-12575 GCA_036850885.1 Lepidocyrtinus dapeste | reverse complement strand
CTACGAAAGGGAAGTTATCATGAAATATGAGGCTGAGTTCGGGTTAGCATTAGAAGTCTGAAGGTGTATCCCATAATGCTTTTGGAATTTAACATTACGTATATCATAGTCATGGTTGCTCAGCAAACATGATCCTTGCATTTTACTCTTTTTACATTATCAAGCAAAAAGATGAGCAGAAGCTCACAAAATGCAAAAGCTTGCTTAAAAACAAAGGAAGCACATCCTGTCACGCCAGGATATGCTGTCCTCATTACCACATCTAGTGCAAGAAGGGGCGTAATTAATTAGTATATAATCAAGAAGCCGAGATCGCCCAAAGACAGTCGTAGAAAAGGAGTCTTACGAGAAGAGTCTCACGAAAACAGTTTAAGAGTTACAGTCTAGGAGTTAGAGTTTCGAGAGAGACAGTCTTAGAGATAATAGTCCCTGTTAAGTCTTAGAGTTAATAAGTTACAGTTAGTTCTAGTAAGTAAGCGATAAACCAAGTTGCCCCAATGTTTGTACATAAAAGACTATTCAGCTTTCAATAAATAGAACCAATATAAATTCTAAATCATCTCCGCATAGAATAACGAACCAATAACCGTTATTTATGACTGGTGGAGATGCTGGGTATAAGATAAAATGTAAGTTATTAAGACTATTGTGTTATCGTACAACATAAGAACAAGGCGTTTGCATGCGTTTCGAGTTCCAAATTACCAAAATTAACAAGGAATAAATTTTGCACATTGGCAAGAAGGTAAATGTTATTTTCTAAAGCATATGGAGACATTAATTATTAAAGATTAAAATTTGTAATCATTTCTAAATTTCAGAGCTCAACTTTCAAACCTTTAGATTACACAACTACGAAGCCAAATCTAGATATTACCACAAGCCCTGATTCCACTTCCTCCACAACTACCAGCATTTCCGCTGCAACGACTTCATCTTCAACCTAACCTAACCTAATCATATTAAGTTATTAAAATAAGCTCTTTTTTACCCAAAAAAAAACTAAAAATAAATATGTAGATTGTAGATATGTAGATGTATTCTTTTCAGAATTTCGGAGAAGCTGGCTTTACTCTTTTTACCATCACCCCATCGACTACATCTAAACCCATTGAAGTTGGTGTTGTCTCTAGTGTTCTCACAATGAGTCAGGTGAATGTAACAACCTCACCAATGGACTCACATTTTTCAAAAGTTAATCGTAAAAAGTAAAGTTAAATTATTTAATTGTTTATTGTATTTCTATTTAGATCTCACAAGGAGCTGGCTTTACATTTTCTACAATCACCCCAGGAGATTCAACCATCAAAACCACAGAAGATGTCCCTACTCAGGAAAATGTAAATAGCATTCAAAAGTTAATAAAAAAAGTAAATTTAACGTATTCCTTTGTTAATTTTAGATTAATGCCACTTCGTGTTCCTGTCCAAAGATAAACATCATCAAAAACTCAGAAACACAGAAACGATGCATACTCAAATCCTATGGGTTAAATAAGATGCCAACTGAAGAGAATCGGACAAGGTGGCTTGCAGATTGTACTACGCTATGATCGTGTACAATAAGTCACCTGCGTTGGGCAAAAAATGGGTTCGCTTTCAAAAGGCGAACCCAATTAACAAACAACTTGGTAAATGTAAATATTAAGTTGCGTTAAATATTAGGTTGATATGTAATATAGCAGGAGGATGGAACGAGACCAAGAATGACTTTGAATGAATGAATTATTTTTGCCTATTTTTATGTAAATAGACCCAGCTATTTTTTTAATACAGATTCATCGTATCGTATAAATACAGATTGATGTATTAATATTTTTCATCATACTTCTTTTTCTCTCAAGTTATTCAAGTCGAAGTCCAACAAACTAGCAAAATGGAAAACAACGAAAATACTCCTGTGATTGAGCAACCAACTCCGGAAACGTCTTTTAAAAAAAGTCGTTATTGAACGAGATGTGCACCGAATTAATTGGCGATCTTCTACACGTTCCATCATCTCTTCTATTATTTTACCTGCCCCAACTTTATTGCAAACTTCAAGTTTGGGGTGGTAAGTTTAATACAAAAAAGTTATTAAATTATTTTTCACTAGGTGACCCGGCTAGCTTTGCGTACCGGGTTAGTAATTTACACAACTAAGTGACCCGCTAGCTTCGCGCGCCACGGTTGGCTTTTTGTACTACCAGCTAACCCAGTATACTTCGCGCGCCATGGTTATCTTTTTGTACTACTAGCTAACCCAGTATGCATCGCGGACAAGGCTCAATTACCTCGATAACCTTTAGGAATTATTTTGACGATAACCTTTAGGATTTATTTTGAATGCTCTTTTTTTTGCAGGAGCTTCAATCATACCTGACTTCTCAGAAGCAACTACTGCAAGCGCAGATTAACAGTATTATGTCCTTTAAGTTGGGCACAAAGTGGGGAACAGATAGATTGGTGGCGCATTTTCCCTGCATTCTCTTTATTGAATCTATTACTAGTGTGGATGATGCCAGAGAAATTTTGCGGAATGTCTTCACGATGGAAGAAGGCATACCGAACGAGATGAGGACAGCAAGCGTGGACGATTGGTTATATTACGCGCTAAAAACCCACGGAAACAAAGCCGTATCCGGGAATGATTTTTGCAGTAGTTATGTGCCGTGCTGGGATTCAGCAGCTGATACATGCTGCCACAAATCCTACTGCAGGATACAAGATGGAAGAATTTATGAAAATACATTTGAAAAAGAAGAGTGTTGAATTAATTATGTTAGCACTTACCGAGTAGGCCGAGGCGATGCAGACTGTGAAGGTGGAAATGCAGCTGTATCATTCATTATTCAAGAAAAAAACTGCCAAAACTGCTAGAAAATAAAAAGAAAATATACATGCCGGACAATAATTATGTCGAAGCAACGGTGCAAGAAATATGAAAAATGCATCCAAATCATGTATGTAAGTACCTAGTTGTAAGTATGAGTATCATGACTGCTCCAGTACTTTAGAGAGCAGTCGGGGAATAGCTACGAGAAGTAATAGTTGTATGCTGTATGCTCTTACAATAGAATAAAGACCAGTAGGTATAAAACAAAACTCTGAGAATTTTATTATTATGCACGCTTCTCAAAGGAGATAATTGAAATAATTAATTGCGCAAATCTCCAAACTTGAATGGTAGCAGAGGGTAGTTACCTGGACAGAATAAAACCCCTGCTAAGTGATTAGTGAAGTCAAAACAGTCCGGTTTCAGTAGAATAAAAACTGCAGTTAGTTAAAAGTGTATCAGGTGACCCCTACGGTTGAAATGATTTAAAGCTGACAATTGGAAAAAGAAAAACGTATAATTCCAGAGGCCAATATTCCTGGTGTCGTTGCAATCATGTCGCAAACCAGTTCACAAGTACTAATTGAGAAACTAAATGACTCCAATTATGAAGATTGGAGCATGCAGTTAAAGCTGCAGTTGAAAGCAGCTAATTTATGGAAGATTGTGATAGGGAAAGAGAAAAAGCCCTTAAGGAAAGTTGTTGCAAGCACTAGCAAAAGTGAACAAGAGTCCAAGGGAAAGAAGGAAGTTTCCCCAGAAAAATCTAAAGGTACTGATACAAAACCTGCAGACGATGACGAAGATGATGAAGACTGAGATGAAACCGAAACGATCCCCGACTCAGATGATGAGGACGAAGATGACGATGAGGTCAAGAAGTGGATTGCAAAGGACATCAAGGCTCAGAGTATTTTGTTCAACACTCTAGAGAAACAACAGAGAAGACACGTTTCAAAGTGTAAATATTCAAGTGAAATGTGGTCAGTTCTGAAGGCAGTCAATTCAGACACAAGTGTCCTAAATAAACAATGCTTACTGTCTAAGTTCTACGCATATCAGATAGAAGAAAATAGTTCCATTGTAAATGGATACTATGAAATTGAAAATTTAGCTTCATTTCTTGTGCAAATGGGAATGAAATTGGGAGAAGATGAAGTAATCAGCAAAATTGTCTCTGCCCTCCCAGCAGGTATGAATTCTTTCAAGCAAGCCTGGTACTCCACGAGTAAGAAGGAAATGACTATGGTAAACCTGCTCTCCAGACTCAAGTTGGAAGAGTTAAATTCACAAATGATGAAAGCGACAACAAAAGAAGAAAATAAGGACAAAGAAGAAAAATCCAAAGAAGAACAAAAGAAGACGGATGTGGCTTTTGCAGCTAAGGACCACGAGTCCAGAGGCGGAAGAGGACGCGGAGCTTCTCATCGTTCCAGAGGAGGAGGTCGATCCTACAGAGGCGGATGAGGAAGGTCTCGCTCCTGGAGGGGAAGTCGTGGCGGCAGCAGAAGCTATTATCCAGATAAAAGCAACGACCAGTGCAATGAATGTGGTAAATATGGACATTGGAAAAGAGAGTGTCCACAATTGGAGCAAAGTAATGAAACTCCAAGGGGATATCGAGGACGCGGTAACCAAAGAAACTTCAGAGGTGGAGGTAACTTCAGAGGAAGAGGAGGGACGAGGCTACACAGATCAGCAAGGAGGTAGCTCAGCAGTGTCCTTCATGATGCAGCATGACGAAGAAGAGGAAGAGAATGAAATTGAACAAAATGTGTGGTATTGTGATAGTGGTTCCAGTTCTCACATTTGTGGAAATAAAGCAATATTGAAGAAACTCAATTGGCTCGAGATTCCAAAGAAAATCTACATGCCTGATCAAAGCTATGTGGAAGCCACTGGAGAAGTGGAAGTACTGGCTTGGCTTAATGAAAAGTGGACGACAGCAACAATCAAAAATGTGTTGTACGTCGAAGGCTCCTTCAACCTATTCTCTGAGCTTCAGATGGCAGAGAAAGGTTATGAAATAGTGACGGATAAATACGGAGCTATATTCTATGACGAATATGGGAACCAAGGACCGGAGGCCAAGGTGAGAAATAAAGCTTATATTATGAAATTTAAAAATATGGAACGAATGGAGACGGCATTGCTCTCAGTCGAGCAAAAGAAAACAAGCTTGCTGTGGCATCAAGGGTTAGGCCACATTTTCAAGGTTTCTACTACGCAAGCACCAACAACCCTTTCCACTGAGAAGGTCGAAACGGTTCCTACGGTAAAAATAGTATTATCCCCCCCCCCATAAATCATAATAAAACGTAGCAAATATTACATGGTATTGTAACACTTATATTTTCAAGGTTTCTACTACACAAGCACCAACAACCCTTTCCACTGAGAAGGTCGAAACGGTTCCTACGGTACGGTCATTTTTTACTAAAAGTTGCTTGTCATTTTTGCTTGAACACAAAAGCAAACTTAAGTTTATAAGGGACTCATATTTTGTTCTAAGACAATTTGACAAGAAAGGGGTGTTTTTCTACAAAAGCCATAATTAAAATGAGACACGTAAAATTACTTTAAACAGCGTTGTTTTTATTGAACTCCGAATATCCATAAAACAACCTATCATCTACCCTATATGCTCAAGGTTTTTTGCTAATTGAGATCATTATCACTTGTCCATTAATTCAAATTTTATTCTTCCAATTTCTCATCACTTGTAGCTAATGATCATCAACTTCTACAACTTCTTTGACTAGTTTTTGTCTAGACTAAACACACTAATTGCTTTATTATGTAAAAAAATGCAAACAGTTTCCTCTACGAAGGTAAATTCAATGAAGCGTGCACGAATCATTTTGTATATAAAAACGAAGTTGATGGTTTAGGTTATAATAATTAGATATCAATACACACTTGCTTACCAAGTGTGTATTTTGCAAGTTTGATTTCTTTAAGCAGAAAGTTTTTTTCATTCAAAGAAAATGGAGTTTACTGAAAGTCAGCAAGGAGTAAATTCGGATGCCTTGAAACATCGGATTTTTCTACTGAATAATTTTTTTGGAAACGCATTAGAGGATATAAAATTGCGATTAAAACATTCAGATACTTACAATTCAATTTGTAGTTGTGTAGTTGTCTTGCTTATCATTATATTGGTGGCTTTAAGTTTGTTGGTGAATTTATACTACAGAAGGTGAGTTTTTGTTTTCTACCCAGGTTAAGTAGTACTTAAATTGTATATTTTCTCCTCATCAAAGACGAAGCAAGTAACTTCCAAGGAGTATATTTTCTGAAATAGTCACATGAAAGTTCATGACAAGAATCGACGCATATGGGAGTGCAAATTTTGTTTTAAAAAATTCACTGCAAAGTCCAGTCTACGCCAACACGAACTAACTCATTTAGGAGACGACGTGAAAATTCACGAATGTGGAATCTGCCAAAAGAAATTCAGATCCAATAGTCAATTACAGAGTCATATGCGATCACACACGCTTGAAAAACCGTACAAGTGCAGATACTGTGCGAAATCTTTTGGTCGAAATGGAAAGCTCCAGATTCATGAACGTAAAAATGAAGCAGCCAGAAAAATTATGGAGTTCGTTCGGAAGATGAACACAATCACAGGGAATAAATGTGTCATCACAAGATCCGGTTTCGGAACTGAATTCATTAATGAAGAGTTGCAAAGTTTTTTCAAGCAAAAAGGTATCACCCATGGCACTTCCTGTGCTCGAACGCCATCCCAGAATGGATTTATTGAAAATGGTTTGTCATGCATAAAGTCATACGCATTTCAAGACAGCCAAGTACGTCTTAAGGTACTTACGTCAAACGAAAGATGACTATCTGCTATTAACAGCAAATCACGGAAATGAAAAGAAGTTAAACTAGTACAGTGACGCAGACTTTGCTGGATGTTACGAGCAAGAGCACAAGTGGAATATGTGCTTTCTATGGAGATTCCATTCTGATGTGGAACTCATCGAAACAAAAGATTGTGAGTCTATCAAGCTGCGAAAGAGAATACATAGCTCTCTGTGATGCAGCAAAGGAAAATCTCTGGCTGAGACGTTTTCTAGGCGAAGTCGGAGAAAGACAACAAGAACCAACACCAGTAAATGTGGATAACACTAGTGCTATAAAAAGACAAGATATCGCCAAGAGAAGCAAACACTTTCTCACCCGCTTTCATTTCACGCGGGAGTTAGTGGAAGAAAAGATAATTCAGTTAAATTATGTTCACACAAGTGAACAAAAGGCGGATGTATTCACCAAGCCACTTTATAGGAAAAACGTTGAGTATATGAAATCAGCACTGGGTGTCCGAAAGGGAGAAAAAGACAAAAAGGTGAATGTGGACGTGACAAAAATGGCATTATCATTGTGTCTACTGTTATGTGTGGGAGGCATGCATCATGACACGATTAATCTGGATGTGAGATTATACTTACAGTTTTGACTCACTTTACTAAGTCCAGTCAATGTACAAGAGATGAAATGTTAGTCACGTATATGCACACCCATACCAATTAAATCATGCTGGAATACACCTTCACTTATAAAAAAGAATTTTCTAAATTGGAACATCATTTCAGGTTTTATCTTACATCTACTTAAACGTAAATGTTTGTAAAAATTCAAGAGACAAGCAAATCGAAATGAAAGTTTTCATTATTGGTTAGCTAGTGCTACAATCATGGGAATTAATCCCAATGCCAGATTTTGGCCAGAAACATATTCTTTTATGGAAGAGCAATTGCCTGATAACGCAATTGAATTTTGTCATAAATGTACTTCCATGCCGATGGCGGTCTACATTTTTACATTATATGAGATTTTCACTGAGTCACTTTTAGATCATAAAATATTGTTCACGTTATATTTAATTATATTTTTTATTGATAAAAAGTGGTGTTATTGATCCTGACTTTGATCAGGAAATTTGTGTTTTGCTGCACAATTGTTCTGGGTATAGCACTACTATTGTGAAGGGGACAAGAGTTGCCCAGCTCATTCCAGAATTATACCACTGTGGAGTAGGCAAAAACGCCAACATTGATTCTGTTTCACGTACTGGTGGTTTAGGCAGTACTGGTATACAAATTGTATTTCTATAACATTGTGTTACAGCAGGAATATGGAAATTTCCTCATTCTCTGTTACATGATAGAAGCTATATAGTATAAGACGTAAGCGATGATTCTTGTTGGATCATTCACTCGTTAGACGTCCACTGGAATAAGTAGGTTGAATAAAAGATACAAGAAAACCCAAGCACGTTTCTCTGTATACTCTCTTTTTATTTTTGCATTCTCACTCTTCGAGTTACCATCATATTTTATTTGGATTTTATTGAATTTCATTCGTATCCTACTCTGTTGTATTACATTCATAATGTACTTTACTGCAATGCGCATACATGATAAAGCATGAATAAGAACCAGAGCAATTTATCGCAACTTTACTGAACTGAGTATATGATATTTCATCTCTTCTTGTAAGGTTATTGTACATTTCCCAGATTAGTAAAACGAGTCAAAAGTGTAGCTGTACTACATCTCATCTCTTGTACATCTGGATGTGAGATGCAAAATAAGATTAATTTCGCGACAAATCTGTGCTAAAAGTCAAATACTTTCGTTTTCACAAAATCGAACGAATTTTTTTGTCTCCAGGATATCTTCCGCTACGAAAAACGTGTGTTTGTGTAAGAGATTATCAACCAAATAATCACTATCACATCATATCACAATCAATCGTCGTACAAGTCTTTGTGTCAAATATATGAATGGTGGATGCATTCATTGGTTAGGTGGATGGGGCCAGGGCCAACTTAATGGGGGCTGTGTGCTAACTTTTAATGTAAGATAGCCAAATATTTGAGGGAAAGTTATTACTCCCAGGGGTCAAGGAGCCAGAGGGTTACTTGTTGGGGGACGTGGCTAACTTATTTTACATCATGACATCATGAGCCACTTTTAAAGTATAGTCTTAAGGAGTCTTTCAGTAGTGCATAATACCAAGTACCAGCAGTATCATGAGTGTGCTCCAAATTTTTCAAGTTAATTTTATAATTACCAGTAAACCGTTTGACCTCACTGTATCCCAATTTTTCGCAACAAAATAAATACATAACACATACAAAGCAATACATTCGGTGTAAAAAATAAATAAATATCGAACTAAAATTACATTAATTTATATTGTTTAGGTTGGGTTATGAAATAGTTAAACGCGTAAGGGAATTTATATATTATCACAGATTATTGACTGATTTGATTAACCATATCAGGAAAAAATAATTAATTTAAATGCATAAAACGGGTAAAGGTTAGGTAATTAGATCCGCAGTGTTTTTCTTGAAAGAATATTGATTGAATACCTACAGGAATCCAAATCTTCCAAGACAATCCACACTAGTCAATATTGGATTCCCTCTCTAAGATAAATTAATCCATCCAGCACAAGGATGTGCAATCAAACCAAGAATGAGAGATCGAAATTGATAAGTCCTTTGATCATAATTACCACGCACCATAGATACTGCGCTTTGACTTGATTATTTGCCACAAGAATAGCAAGACTTACTCGCGCATGCAATTAATACCTAATAAACCAATCGAATAATAATGTCAGAAATTAAACGCATTCAATTTAAATATTATGCTAAAGCTAATTGTTTTCAGGCAGTCATCATTTATCCCCACCAGGTCCAATTATTTTTCTAAATGTTTCCAACTGGTATACACTTTCCGAGAGACTGGAAGAAATTAAATCAATAAAATTGAATTTATTACCATATGCCTTAACATCATTATTAGCATAATATTTTATTTAATTATTTTATTTTACCGTCCAAATGCGTTGAAAAGTGCAACGATGTCATTCCTTCCGAGGAACTCGGTTCCACGAATAAAATTTGGCTGTTCCGAAAAGAGAATTTTTAAGGCTGTGCCGAGTCCCCTGACCTGTAATAGATTATTCATGGTTGGTTTTTATTGGAATTGAACTTGGTCAAATCTGGTCACCGACGATTGGTCACTTACTTGCAATTTGCCCCAAAGCTTGCATTTCTGGCATCCAACACAATCCATTATTCTAGTAATGTTGGTAAACCTTGCATGAAATTCCGAGCGAAGCTTCATTGCATCTTTGGTATTGAATAAAGCCTTTTCTTCAAAATGAGATGGGAAACTACCCACAACACTGAGAAAATCTTGAATGGCACTTTTCATATCTGCATCTTCGCTTGAATTGCCTGTATAAAGATCGAAGTTTCTAAGGAAAGGAGACACTTTCCAAATAGCACGTAGTTCCAAGAGGTAAATGAAATAAAGGTTCTTGAGCCAAGGGAACCCAGTTCGTTTCGCTTCTGGTCTCTCAAAGTGACTACGAAATTCGGTGACGTTAGGACCCCATTCGGGCTCTGGTTTCCCTTTCTTGAATAATGACTTTGACATATCTTTTGAAAAAAATGAGAAACGTTAAGCAGAGTAATGTAACGTAATTTTTTAATTACTATTTTGCAATATCTTCAACGACGTTTTTACCTGTTAGCAAATATTTTGAGCTCAGGTGAATATTGATGCTCGCATGCAGACCTGAAATTGCTCGGTAGAAAGTGCGCTTCTCAATACATTCTTCTGCAAAAAAAAATTAATGAAATGAACATTTAAAACTTTTACGTAAAGGAAATAGAATTAAGTAGTTAAAATTTTCCGAATTTTACTTAGGCCTACCTTCTTCTTCCGTCCCAAAAGGACCATAAGAACTTGACATTCCACTATAATTTCAAAAAGAATTAAGTAATACTTCACATGAATTTAAGAATTTACACAGGATTATATTAGGTATGTATGTAATTATATGTTTACACTGATTTGAAGCAGTTTTCTTTATAGATTGCATCCCACACGCGAAGTGCTGAGACGCCTTTGTAGCCAGTATATCGTTCCGGATTTAACAGGAGGTCTACATACTGCATGTCTGAATCCACTTCGTCTTCTTTAACAGTACAGAAGTCTACCAGACTTTGATCATAAACTTTCCAACGCTCAAAACCAGCTTGGGTTTCTTCACTGAGCGTGGTATTGATTGAACCCAAATCTTCGCTTCCGCAGTCACTACCTCTACTGTATGAAACGTACTGAAAAAATATAGAAGACTTGAATGCAAGTATACTAAATGAATTAGAATGAACAAATTAACTAGATTTCAAAATTTACCTTCACATGTAAAGGACTACTATTTCCTCTTTGACCTTTCAATCCCGCTGGAACTTCGTCCTCATTGCAAGCCTTCACTTGACAAAATTCAAATGAGCAAGTTCCATCATCCGACCAAAACGGACAGTGTCGTTTTAAGTTGACCTTGATAAAGCATTGTATAAAAACAAAATAACTTTAAATATTTAACTAGACAAACATTGCACCATATATTTAATCCATACTTTAAACATTTTTGAAATACCTGAAAATATCTAAAATAGTCTTTGCTCAATAGCGATACCAGTCTTGGGTAAACCTTGTAATTATTAAAATGATCCACAGTTTCCGAGTCAATCTGGCAGGTACAGTCATCAATTGCTCCATACAACTAAAGTTCAAGCGTAATACAAAATTTTGTTTCCCATGAATGTATCTCAAGCAATTTATATTACATAATATGCATAGTTGTAAAATTGTGTACCTGACAAAAACAGCTCTCTTCAGTTTTGATTTTTATTACATTTTTCTGTTTTAGTCCTTCAAAGAAATTCGAAGTAGTCGATGAAAGCAAGGGAAAGCAGTAAAGTAGGACCATGAATCCTTTCATGGTCAGTCTTAGCTCCATATTTGCTCAGAAATGTTTGTTTCCTAATTGTGTTTTAGTTTAAACCAGTCGAAAACCAAACGATGAAAAGGCAAACAGTGTATTTTCCGATGACATTCTTTTTAGTTCAAGTTGGAGAACTTTAGTTATTTCCTAGAAAACAAAATCAATGTTAAGGATGATTTAATATTTGAACGAAGGTCAAATGATTAAGTTATAGTGAATAAATAAGTGGCGCTTTGTGATCGGGTGCCGAGATCAAATAAATCAGTAATAGAAGTACAAATTATAAATAATCAGAATCCTATCAAGTTACGTAGAATAAAAAATGGAAACAAATCTCCTTTAACTGTAACTTTATGATTTAATTTTCAAAATCCGACTACTCATGTACTTTATCCGTATTTAAATGCATGACTGATTATTTTTTAATTCAACTAACTACAGGAATAGGCTAAAATCTCTCTTGGTTTTAATGTAAATCATATCTTGATTGATTATAAAGTAGATTGACAATCGACACGTCTATGTCTTCTGCATATTTTACGACTAAACTGATCGTGAGTGTTAAATAAAATAAGAAAAAACAGAGCCATGTATGTATAAACAAATTCTTACAGTACTTAATGCTAAAAATATTGATTTATTTCTTGTCACGCTACTTCAACAAATGTCCTTCCTTCCGAACAGCCCACATAAAAAATCTATTGTTATAATGATGGCAAAATGTACGAATTCATATCAATCGAGCTCATCTAGCAGTAATGAACTTTTTTAACGCTATACTTCGCTTCAGACTACTTTTTATTTGAAGTGTTAGTTTACATATCATATTATGTATATGCTTGGCACTTCCGAAGAGAACGTTGGTAATTTAGGTTAGTACGTTATATTACCAAGGATAAGCAATAAAACAAACAAGCAAATATTTAAAACTGACT
>JAANSQ010002205.1:0-12576 GCA_036850885.1 Lepidocyrtinus dapeste | reverse complement strand
TTACTTAAATCTTAAATATCAGAATTTTCTGGGAGCAAATAATGAAATGATCTCCTTTTTGATCATATATCTAAGAAATTAATGCAAATGAGTTATCTTAAATACCGTAATAATTTTTAGGCTACGGACTCATGCGGCTTCTCATGCGGAACGCCAATCTACCTGAACAGTGGCTGCCTTAGCTGTGGTCGCTCCGCAGTGTACCAAGGTCTCAGCTATATACGCAAAAAGAAGCTTTATCGAACAGGTACATGGCTTTATCCAGTTCATTTACATCTACATTAATTAAGGATAACACCTTCATACAAATGTTAACTACATTTTACACGTAAAAACAGAATCAAAAATTGCGACATGCTTCCAAGGAAAAGGAGTCACAGGCCTGTATAAATTCAGTCAGAATGAATTCCTTCCAAAGAATGCCTTTGGGTTTCCTTCAATTCCTATGGAACAATTTGGATATATCTACATCCCTCCAAGATGTGAAGCCAACTCTAGTTTCTGCTCCATGCATGTGGCGTTTCACGGATGTTCCACAATTCAGTAAGTTCATAGAGGCGCGTCGACGTCAACATCTGCCTAGACGCAAACCACGATAAACAGCATCATTTGTTTTATGGCGTTGTAGGCTTTTTGGTGGTACTCCTTGGCATATCACCTGCAGTGGCTATTTGGAAGTAGCAGCAGCGAATAATATCATCATACTGTTTCCCCAAGCTGCCATTCAACTCTCAGATCCCTATTCCTACCTTGGATGTTGGGACTTTGTCGGATACACTGGAGACTTATACGGTAATCACCAAATACTTTCATCCAGGTTTAAATTAAATTATTAAATATTTCCGCTATGAACTTTAAATGCTTTTATCTCCCTTCTAGGAACCAAACGAGGCTCCCAGATAAGATCAGTAATGAAAATGATTTCGAGGATTATGACTCCACCAAGAGACAACTTTGACTATTATGACTATCGATAGCACCGTTTGCTACAACTGATTATTCAGATGATCAACAGTGTGAAAACTAAAATCCTTATTGGGGTCATGCTTAACCACTCATGAAAGGTTTAATTTATTACTAATTTATTTGCCTTGTATTTAATCATGTAATCTCTATTTATTACTGTTTTCCTTAAGTATTTATTTGTAATGTAGTATAGTAATTTTAATAAATGTTTAATTTATCGATGCCAATAAAAAAAGAATGAATGAATTAGTTTTTAGATTTACTTTATTCGATTGAGCTCATTCCAGGTAACAATTTGAAGGAATATTTACAGAAATATAGAAATGACTTGAATTACGAAAAGATGGACCTATGTACATAAAAATATTTAAAGTGTGGTCACTAGTGAAGTTTATAAAATCATTGGACTTGATTCAGATCGTTATAAGCAGAGACCAGTGAATAATTGAACCAATGGGGCAATGTGATATGTACATAATATTCATTTTATGTTGAAGTTTCGAAAGGAATCAGGAAAGGGTTGAGCTTGAGAGAATTGCACTGATTGTGTATGACATTAAATAGGAGAATCTCCTCCATTCGTCGCCTGACCCTACTTTAATATTTACATTAAGTATATAAATTAAATTGGCAAACGGAAACTATTTTAAAATAAATTACACCAACGAGAAAAATAATTTAATTGCTCTACTTTATTCAGAGCTCATCAATCTCAATTTTCTCTGTAATAATTTGCTCCTTTTTCGTCGTGATAATTTTCGTGGAGCCTTTGACACTGACGGTTTGTGACACTGTAGAAGCGACGTTAGTCGTTTTAGTAGTTTTGCTGCCATCAGTTACAGTGGTTGAAACGGATGTTTCGTTTGTCGCACTAACTTGCATTGGTCTATCAACGGAGATGTCGGAAAGGTCACTTCTTGGTGTCCTGGCAGCTCCTCCAATGTCACTGATTAGTGAGTTGGGATCGTAGCTGTAGCCACGAGTGAGTCCTCCGTATTGTTCCGGTAATGATGGGATGGAAGCTGGAGTTGCGTAAAGGATTTCTTTGGGACTTGGCATCTTGATTTTTGGTGAAAATCCAGAGCTCAGGGAATTGGGGCTGTTGATGAAAAAGTGTCTACGATTTATAGTCTGTTGAGGTGGAGATGGTTGCGGTGGGGGAGCATACAGAGAAGATCTAGCCAAGGAAGCTAAAGAACGGCTGGCATCAGTGACAGGGTCCAAAAGTTCAATGGATGAAGGAACTGTGGTGGCTAAAGCTTCACGGCAAACTTCATCGTCCTCATCACTCGCGTCTTGGCACTCGATTTTGCCGTTACATTTTGCTGAGTAGGATATGCACTCGCGTGATGTTTTACATTGGAAGAGACTCGGAGGGCAGGGTTTCTGCCGGGGTTGAAGCCCTTCAGAACATAAGAATAAAGCAAAATATGTTTTTAATTATCCGGCATTAATTTGATAAAGCACCTAAGTTAGTTTTCTCTTGCCTTCAAGCAACTCACTTTCTGGCTCATCGAATTTTGGCACAGTCGTCGTAGTCGTGAGGGAGTTATCCGGAGTAATAATCTGGATTGGAGGACTGAATTGACCCATAGCGGCAGCATTTTTTAGTGCTGCCCGGATATGATAAGTAGTTCCTGGAAGTAAACCAGGAAGGACGAATCCCTGTTCGTAAGTACTGAACTTGGCTGGATACCAGTTGGAATCATGGGCCAACTTGCTTTCAACAATGTAGTCAATAATTGGAAGATCTCTAGCGGGAATCTGAGATGTTGAGGTGGAATGAACATCTTCTCCTGGGAGTGCTTTGTAACGTTGAACCCTAATCCTAGCATCCTTTGGACTGACCGTATCAATCTCCAAGAAAGGAGTAGATGGCTTCTCGGCCTTTTTCAGATTGTACCGGATTTCTACAGAGCCCATGTCATTCCCCGCTTTGCAAGTGTAGTTGCCGAACATTGAGTCGGAAGTCATTAAAACTTGAAGCATTGAGACATATTGGGAGCCCTTGATGTCCTGTTTGATCTTGATGTGGTCGCTAGTGTTCATGCGAGTTTTGGCGGGACCGAGCCACTCAAAATGGGGAATGGGGTCCGCATCAATTTTACAAGTGAGGTTTGCCCATTCTCCGTGAATAGCCCACGCTTCCAGTATCGTTTCGGAGTCAATGATACGGGATGGAACTCCTGAAACAAAAATTTACAAATTAAATGACTATGTCCAGAAAGATTCAGGAGCAAATGCATATTTTGGAGGGAAGCCTCAAAGACTTGCTTGTCACATGAAGCGCAATGTTCATGAGCTTTGCATCCGGCATGGGTGAATCAATATCCATAGCATGGCACGCATAAGTCTTCTTGGAGTCTTCCTTCGTCACGTTGTAAATCATCAGGCCATCCTTAATCACTTTGAACTTTGGCCCTGCTCCGAAAATGATCATGGCAAAGTTATGCATTAATCAAGAAATCAAGCTTGTTTAAAGTTTTCCCACAGTCGCTTATCTTGGCATACCTTGCGGACTCTTTTGGTCCACTTTCCAATACATCTTAGGAGCACCTGACTGACCCTGAGCAGCACATTTCACAGTATAATTACTTCCTTCCAACGCTGTCTGATAAGCCAGCTTGTTATCAAAAGCGATAGGTTCTAGAACACACAACAGGGAAAATGTAAACTTCCTCTTGAACAAACATTATATATTTATCAAAATTATAACAAGGTGAAGAAGTCGGTAAAGCATTTCCTTATCACTTTTATCTCTTTCGCGCATCGCGAATATGAAAAAAATGAAAGGACTCGTAGCAATTATAAAGTTTAATATTTTGTCATTTCCCATCCTTTCCAATCGCATTAAACATAATTTTCAAGCAAATTGTAAGTTTCTAAGTACATAACTTATTTATGCGGTTGACAAATTACAAAAAAAGTTAATCTTCTGCGGCAAAACGATTTTACACGGAGATTAGCCTTGGAGCGCTTATTATCTCAAAATTAATTAATTTTTGTGGGAACTCTGGGCAAAAAAGACATGCCTTAACTTTAGGACACTTACTAACGACCATCAGGCTAAACGAAGCGTTGATCCCTCTAGACTTGCACACATACATCCCAGCATCTTCCAAAGTGACCTTTTGTAGGAACAGGTCAATTCCCCCTCCTCCTCTTCTAGGCTGCTGACGTATCCTACTAGGCTTCGACCCATTCACTTTTTCCCCAGAAGGAGTGTACCACTCCGTATCTCCCGCTCCATTCATACAGCTCACTACGTACGTATCACCCACAAACTTCTTAACACTTTTTTCACTAGGGGCGAGCGTTAACCTCACTCCACTCCCGGGGCTCATGGTAATCATCTTTTCGGGGCCGGGTCCAACCCCCCTCAGAGCAGGTTCTGGACCGGGAGACGCTTCTCCAGATACAGTAACGATTGCATTATGTGTGCTCAGTACCACTGAAGGAAAAATATTTTTTAATCATAACTCTGAATTAAAAATCACACTAGCACAAAACCAATAAATATTTTTAAAGACTTACCCACAACTAAAATTAACTTAACATTCGTCGCCATTCTCCACCCCGAAACACACTTAAACTTCATTTTGCTCTAATCGCTCCTCAAATTTTAATTAATTTAACAAATAACTTAATCACCAATATCACAATCACAGATTTCGATGTTTCGATCAGAATATTTAGGTAGAGAACCTACGTACCCACTTAATCACGTAACATGTCTTTGTCACGTTCGTCCCTTGCAATCATTTTGCCTCTTAAGCATTATTTCCATCATGCAAGACTATGACTTGACCGGAGTCTGACATCAAACTGAAATTCATTTTGAGGAGTATGTCTCAACTTAAAAAGATAACGAGGACTGTTTTTTCTTCACTTTTAGACTCCCTAAGTAATACTCTGACTTTGTACAGGTTCACCCTTTGAAAACCAATCTTCTCACAAAATTTCACAAAAAAATACGCTCTACATCGTTCATTTCAGGACAGAAGACTAAGGTTTCCCACCAAAAACCTTATCTAATTCCAAGCAACATTGATCACCATTTTACCATTAGGAGGCTTATCATGACAGTTTCTGTTTGAAAGGTGTACCACATGTGTTTTGACTAAACCCATGTAATTTAACCTGCAAGCTTACCTTTGAACGGTTTGAACGTTACATATAACCCTAGTTTAAAGCTCTTATTATAGTTACGCAACAATCTCGGGGAACAATCACACTTTGAAAAACTAAAACCCTTAATCAAATCAAGTCATAATAATATTCCTTCTTTTGCTATAATCCCTGACATGCTTCCACCTCAATATGGTACAATAGAACATGTGAACTATGGGATTTTTTTCGAAGAGATTCTCCTCCTTAAAGAATTACTGTTATTGTGCGTTCTTCATTTTTCAAGATTTTTTTTTTGCTTAACTTCTCTTTCAATTCTAAATTACACTTCGTATTTTCTTGTGAATTTTTTTGTTTAGGGTTCACCGTTCAATTGAGGTATTGGTCTGAATAGTTCAAGAAGTGCATCACATGACTTATTTGTGTGCTTATTGCGTGGGTGGGAGGTGGTACTATTTAGTACTGTTGTGTTACGTTGGTCAATTTATAATAAACTGATATCTTCGTATTTCTCCTAGACATGAGACATTAAAGTTATTTAACTATGTTCTATAGGCTTTGGTTATCGGGACGCGATTTTAATTGTATTTTCATGCGAAAACCACCACGACAAAATGAGGTGGTGTAGGTACAATGACTTTTATATTTTTCCTTTTTGTAAGTAATCGTTTGAAAAGGTGACATTGCGATTCATTGCTTTTACGTTTTGCCTAAGTATTTGAAAAGGAAACTTAATTAGAAAATTATCTTTAGTAAGAAAAAATTTGCCATTAATTATGCGTTTAGCTCCCTGCCTTTGACGCAAAAAACTGATTTGATAACAAATACAAAAGTGTTCGAAGCTAACAGCCTAACAGTTTTTAAAATGCAGTTGAAAGAAATCCTTGAATTCGCCTGAAGTTAGTTTTCATGTAATGGATGTTAGATAAAAACGCGTGGATTCCATAAAACGTTTAAGTCATAATCAGGGAATAAAGTGAATGGAGATTTGGAGCTTGATTGGTAAATATGGTCAAGACATTAAAAATCCTGCCTCAATTTGAATTTTAAGTAGACAAAGGCCATCTGATTATGAATTACGTACACATTCGTTTATTTAAAATAAAAAACTCGGATTTCTTATTTTCTTATTAGGGGCATTTAAGGTTTAATGATTTCAAGATTAAATTTTATTTAATCATCTATTTTAATATAAAGGATTTTACATGAATTTTATTAATTTTTGAAATGTTTTGCAAAATCAAGATCAATTCTGGTTAAATCCATTTTACGATCTAACTTCTGAACTTACCCTTAACACCCCAATAATACACCTAAGTTAATGTACTCTTAGCATGTCAACTCCGAATACTTTTACACTTTGTCTTTTTCTTGTATTAAAAAACGATAACATAAAAAATGAAAACAGCGCTACTCGGCTACTCCCCATAAATAAAATTGTCAACTTGCCTCCACAACATCAGAAAATGCGTAAACTGTCAATAAAACCAGTAATAAATACTACGTGAGAGGAAGAGTCCTTGGGAAAGTGTTGATAAGTTATTCCCACCGTACAAAACAAGATCAGATTAAATCATACCCATACTCAACTCCCATAAAGCTTCATTATAATTATAAACCCACTGAACTATTGTCACAGTAGCACAAACTTTGAACTAAACCAATTTCATTTTCATTTCGTGTCAAACTACTACATAAAAATTCTAGAAATTCTAGCACATATAAAGATTACCTGTGTTTTATAAACTTAATTTTAAATTCATGTTTATCAAATCACGCCAATGACTTGATGCCGAGAAGGAGAGGATGACACAACGTGCAAAAAACATACACCATTTAACGTCGAGTACTTCATAAATCAGAAACTAAGAAATTTGCAAAGTCTACAGATATTCTTCCATATGCGTCATTCATTACTTGCTACCGCTTTCATTTTTTCCCTTAGAAATTTAAACTATTTAGAAACCCCTCGAAATGCAAAATATGAGCTAACATCGTCTACAACAGTTTCATCTAGCAAATTGCGCATGTCAAGTTTTCGCCATGATATGATTTAATAAGTCTAAATCGGCATCCACAAGCAGCGCTTAACTACATTTACATTTAAACAGATTGCTCCAACGATTACGAACTATAAACATGGCATAGTGCTAAGTAAGCACCGCTTGTCCGAAATATGTCGTGTCTAAGGACTGAGGATTCTAAATGTAACCAGTTTAGTAATCACAGTTGAGATTACTATCGCATCACGTAATTCTTCAAGTCTTCATAGCTCTTTCTTAAGTCAACTGTGAACTTGAGGAGAAATCAACAAGTGCATCGCTCCTAGTCGAACTTGAGACATGATAGGAATGAATGCAACATGCAACGCAATAAAATTAAAACTGGGAATAGATATACCTAATCTTAATCCAAAAGTTGCACACAAAATAAATCATGAACTTCACTAATTTGAGTATGCAAAAGTGTCGCAACGCGAAAAAAAGAAAAAAATGGCAAAACGCGCAACGATATGTCATAAGAATGACTAAACAATTAGTATTTTTTCGCATGGGGTGTAATTAGTCACCCACGCTAAAACAAAAGCCGCCTAGAGAAGAAGAGACAAATGAGGAGTAATTTTTTTTGCATGTATTTGCATTTTGCTCTAGTAGAAAAAAATTGCGTACAATTTATATAATTTTATAATATCGCTGTGAGTAAATCTATCTAGAGAGCAATTATAGAAGAGTGGATGTGTGATGGCGTGTGCTCCCATCATAAACAAATACAGAAGATGGCGTGAACCAGCGATGTTTTTTGGTTTTTTACTCCATTTATGCAAATTACAAAGTGTCAATTGGAGGAAAAATTGAATTATTGGATGTATTCCCTTGTGATTGAATGAAAAGTAGACAGGAGTGGGAATTTGAATTATGATACGTATAAAAATGTACTCTGAATGAATGGAATTACGTAAAGAAAAATTTAGCAGAAAACAAGCTTAAGTCGAAGACAATGTCAAGATTATATAAAAAATGTGGAATATTATTTTTTATGTTTACGATATTTGAACTTGTGCTGGGATAGAAGTTCAATGATTAAAAAAATGCCGCTTTATTTATTATATTGGGTAATAATTACGCACGATTCCATTCAGAGAGAGTCTTCACAGATTTTGTCGTTTCGTGTGAATTTATTGAAATAAGTAAAGAAAATGGATTTGATTTGATAGGTGGTTTATTGGTAGATCGTGTGGCTGATAAGCGTCGCCGGCGAGAGAGAAAGAAAGGTTGTGGTGCATGAATCGATAGGAGATTAAAATGTATTGGAGGGATTAGAGAGGGGAGGACAGTTGGACAGTTGAACAGTTCATGCGATTATAATCCGAGTGCTATAGTTAAGCTTCTGTTTTTTTGTGTCGCTGTCTGCTTCTCAATCAATTATAAACAAACAATTAAAATGAAATTAATATGGATTGTTTGCGTATGCAAATTAAATTAATGTTGAAGTCTAAGCAAAAACAAAAGATTAATTATGGGATTACTTTGGACAAAAAAAATTAGTTTTGGATGAAGAGGCGAAAGGTTGATTTTGTTCTGAGACTGATAAATGTCTGAATGTCTTCAGGCGATCCTGTTGGAAAATGAAAGGGTGTGATTTTATTTACTTAAATGGAAGTTTTTAATGATCTATGTATTGGAATGCTGTAAAACATTATAGTTTAATTGGACGGAATGCGTTTTTTTTGTGTTTGTGTAAAAACGACAGATTCATAATAATTAGAAGGTGAAACAATGGTGTAACAATTAAAACAAAGCAAATAAATCATTTTTGGCTCCGTTCCGACACCAGAGAACAAAAGCTTATTTAACTTCTTATTTTCAACATTAACTAGATGAGTAACACTGTAAGAAAAAAATGGCATAATAATTTTTTAGTTTAGTAAAGTTAACTTATACTAATGCACTGCTGATCCCAATTAGTCCAGTTTCAAAGAAAAGAATTTTAAGGTACTCGAAAGCTTTGACATAAAATCTCTGTTGCTTTTGAGAAAATGGAAAGGAAGTCAAAATAAGTGCATTCCTACATTTCCAACTAAAAAATCTTTAATGAATTAAAGTCTGTTCTAGATGCGGGATACTAGTGCAATTAATAAACTGCACTTTGCTTATCAAGTCACTACAAAATACAAAAATACTGCGTTAGAGTAACAATAATAATAGTTATAGCACCTTATAACTCAACGTTTAAATATATTTGCAGTGGACCCTAAGTTGACTTATGTAATGCCAATGCTCACTCAAATTGTATTAAAAATAATAGCGAATTAGGATGACTTATGAAGGCATTTAATCCAAAAAAAGTAGTCCAATAGTGCATTTCTGTAAGGAGTACTAGACCTATTAACCATTTGTATTTAATGATAATTTTAAATATGTGGAAGTTAAACGCTTGTTTTGAGTTTTCGACTTATCTTCCGATAACATGGAGTATAGATGAATGAGCTTATGAACTGAAGCTTTTGAAGAGAAATGAGAAGTGTGCTGGACCAGAATTTAATATTTCCATTCATCGACGGAAGTAATTTTTTAATACTGAGTTTCTTCCAATTTATACTGCATTAAAAGTTCTCACGTAGTAAATACACTACCTCAGATTAAAAACGCAGCAGAGTTACTCATCGCGTGTAACATGAGCAGAAGCACGATGTCTCCTTGTATAGGCTCAGGCTCACCTCAATATACATTTTTAAAAACTTTTTCATCCCACTTTTAGCTAAAGAATGATTGAAAAGCAGTTAATTGTCTTCCTGTCATTTTCCACCATAATTCACGTACACGTCAAAAACTAATTGATTTATACTTTCTTAAAAAAACACAAATCGCGTGGAATTTCAAGGATGTGTAAAGAGGATAAGGAAGTGAACAATGGAGTAGAAAGATTAAGTAATAATCATACCTTGAGGAATAATGAAATAAGCTGTGTGGATTTTTTTGAAACGGAGGAAAGCAAACAAAAATTTGCAAACACGTTACGCAATGTAGGAACTAAGATTACACTAGGTTTACATGAAATGTAAAATAATGAATGGATGCTAAACACTAAAGTGACAAGTATGATCTCATATTGCCCTTCATTATATAACTTTAAAAGTAATTGTTCTTAATGTAAACCAATATTAGAGTTTGAATAAATATATTGCACTTTGCGCATGCAGTCAGTTTGTTATCTGGATATTATCATTGTTCGGTTTGCCTCAAGGAAAACTTACCCGACGCCTATGCTTTCATCATCGATTATCAATTTTTAATGTAAACCAATATTAGAGTTTGAATAAATATTGCACTTTGCGCAAGCAGTTAGTTTGTTATCTGGATATTATTATTGTTCAGTTTGCCTCAAGGAAAACTTACCCGACGCCTATGCTTTCATCATCGATTATCAAGTGATTTTTTCGCGTTTCCATTTCCTTTGATTGAGTGAGTCCTTCTGCCAAAAACTTCTTCATGTTTTCGTGTCCAGTCATGTTGTCACTTATAGAAAAATAAATCGACTTAATTTTTAACATGAATGTTAAGTGCTTACAATCAAGAATTGTGCTTACAAGAATGTATTTACTTTGACAGACAGACTGAAATACGAGGAAACCAAATATTGAAGCATGTTTTCTGGAAAATGTTCATATTTAGTACTTATTGGTGACGTTTGTCCGTCATAGTTACATTCTTATAATTAGAAGCAATTTAGATTGATTAGACGATAATCATGTTCTGTCTACTTTTAATTTTTAGCAAGTTGCTGGTCAATTTGATTCCACATGCCAGTACAAAATTTCACGTGTTCTGAAAAACTCGCAAGTTTTTAGACTCACAAAATGAGATGAATTAGAATCACAACGAATGTTAGAGACGTTTTTGCAGTTTTATTATCGCATTTTTTTAAATAAAATAAAATGGGGATAACAGTAGTAAAAGGCAAAGTATCAGATGGGGAATCGAACTTTGACCAAATGGGTGAAGAGGGTGCGGCAGGTGGAGAAAGTATTGAGGGTTCTCCAACAATAGAGTCGGAGGTGGATGATAATGGGAACTCAACTCCGGATAGATCCGGCTCGGTGACACCAGGAGATGGTAGTGGCTACCAATTTGATTACTTCGTGATTGGTGGAGGTTCAGGAGGTAAAGCATTTAAGCAAAATAGTTATTACATCCTGTGGGGTGAATTGAGAATGATATAACTCCTTTAATAGGTTTGGCATCAGCTATCCAAGCGGCAAAGTATGGAGTACGTGTAGGTCTCTGTGACTTTGTAACACCGACCCCTTCAGGGACATCATGGGGTTTGGGAGGAACTTGTGTAAACGTTGGTTGTATCCCGAAAAAATTAATGCACCAAGCGGCTCTTCTGGGTCAGAGTATAGAAGATTCAAAGGATTTTGGATGGGACCTTATAAACCCTGAAGAAATCGGGCATGATTGGAACAGAATGGTGGCTAATATTCATGGACACATTCAAAGTCTAAACTGGGGTTATAGAGTGGCTCTCCAGAACGCTGGCGTTGAGTATTTCAATGCCCTCGCTCAGTTTGTCGACGAGCATACCGTACTCCTTACAAACAAGAATGGAGAGGAAGTTGCGAGAATATCCTCCAACTACTTTCTGATAGCAACGGGGGGTCGACCAAGATATCTGGCGGATGTTCCTGGAGCAAGTCCAGGAGAGTATTGTATCACTTCAGATGACATCTTCTCGTTACCCTACCATCCTGGGAAAGTTGTCATTATAGGCGCTTCCTATATAGCGCTGGAGACAGCAGGTTTCCTCAACGGCTTAGGAATAGACGTTACAGTTCTAGTCAGATCTCAACTCTTGCGGGGATTCGACCAACAAATAGCAGAAAAAATTGGAGAGGTTATGGAATCCCATGGGATACAGGTGCTTAGAGATAGTGTTCCAACCCAAATTCAACTTTTGAGTGAGAGCGACCAGCCACCCAGAATGTTGATGGTCCATGGGGAAAACTTGAAAACTGGAGAGAATATTGAGGAACCTTGTAATACGGTCATTCTTGCCGTTGGAAGATCTCCTTGTGTCACCCACCTCAATTTAGAGAAATGTGGGGTAGAAGTGGACCCATCCTCGGGGAAAATCTTGGTAAACTCCAATGACCAGACTAATATACCCCATTGCTTCGCTGTGGGGGATGTAGGGGAGGGAAGGCCTGAACTCACCCCAGTGGCAATACAAGCTGGAGTACTTTTAGCAAAGAGACTATTCGGCAAGTCTGAACTACTCACGGAATATGACAAAGTGCCTACTACGGTATTCACTCCATTGGAGTATGGATGCGTGGGGCTAAGTGAAGAAGCAGCGATAGAGAAATATGGCACGGAAGATATTGAAGTGTATCATGTCACTAGTCAACCCCTAGAATTCACACTACCCGCCCGGGATAAACTATCCTGTTATTCCAAATTGATTTGTGTAAAAAGTCAAGAG
>JAANSQ010002204.1:0-12580 GCA_036850885.1 Lepidocyrtinus dapeste | reverse complement strand
ACGAGCGATATGCGAGTTAGAGTACATGACTCATGGTCACCGGAACCATGGAGGTTCGTTTCGCGTCCAGCCCACGATCATGATTTTGATTTTGTAAAATGCATGCTACCATAAAACTCACAAATCATCCTCATCGAAACCAAAAGATATATCCCCTTTTCGTATTCTTCATACACAATTAGTACAACTTCATAAAACTTCAAAAACTTCAATGAATTTCAAGCGAAAATTTTGTTTTGAAAAAATGTTCGCAAGTTAAGCCTGAAAAAAGTTGAAACGATTTCGTTCCATTTGAATGTAGCTTTTAGCTGATCCATCTGAAAAGTAAAATTTTGGTGTAGGCGTTGGTTTATTTTGCACCTTTTACTTTTTACCATGATAATCAGTATCCTTGCTTTACCATAGTCAAGCGATTTAGCTCCATGGTATTGCAACGTAAAACAGTGTAGTCAAGAGCGTCGTAATTTGAGGGCAACTTCAGATCATTGATCCGTGCTGTCTTCATATCCTCGGATGATATGATAAATGTGCGACATCATGATTTGGTTAGAAAATATTTAAAGGTATAAAAACTTTTTTTACTTTCTCATTCATCCTGAAAATTTATTTTTAACATTTTACTGGCGTCTTAAGTAAATTCTCTCAGCTTCTTTTGTCTGCTTTAATGTTTTACGAAGTACATTTATGGACATCGACAGTGAAAAACTCTTTAGCTTTGGTATTACTCATTTTATTGACTTTGTTTTACGGATACATATTAGGTACATCGTCCTTTAAATTTAAATGTTGTTTAGATTACAAAGTAAACAGACTTAACATTGAACAAGGGTTACGGCCATTGGTCAGATATTGTATGGAGTGAGTTTATCTCGAAACCTTGACTCTCTCATTTTTTCGTAGAAGCGGTCACAGTATAGTGATGAAGTCGATGAATAAGCTCGAAAGATATTTTTTTGCCTAATCCTTCTCAAATCCTGCATGTCATTAACTTTGAGTAAAATATTTGTGATGACGATGATGATATGCCTATAAACAGAAGACGAAAGAGTCAATTTTAGAATTTCGAGAAGCATTGGATAAACATTCAAACTTGAAAATTTTACAAAGCTTAAATACGGATTATTTGAGTTTTTAAGGGAGGTTTGGCTTTGTTTATTGCGAGTGTTTAAAAGAAACAAAATACATTTGTGGGAGTTGATGATGATGGAGATTGTAAAATGAGCTAGCACAATTTTTTGTTCTCAGGTGCATCACCATCTTACAATCTCATTTCAATAATACTTTTTGGTCAGTTGGTCTCGGTCGCTTTCCTAGTTTTAGTTTATCCCTTTTGGTAGAGGATGGACAAGATGCATACATTTATTTTTGGAATGTTTATTGTAAAAAAAGAAATGTCTCTGTGTGGTGCACTGCACTTGAATCGCTTAGCATAATGCTTTTATTCAAAGGAGGTGGGCATAACCATCAACTTTATTTCAATGGATCGGTTTCCCTCCCTTAAAAAATGAAACTGAGGCATGCAACAGCAATTTTTTGTTCACTTTATTTGAAAGGAAGGCATCGGGTAATTTGCTTCAGGCCAATTTTATTTTTACTCCCCGACAAGAAAGACAGAAACGTGAAGAGAAAGAAGAAGTGGCCATTTTTACGCGATCATAATGACGCAGTAATGCATTCTACGCACTGACTATGACTGGAAAAGAAATAGCTTCAGGGGGTGGAACTTGAGTTGTATTGCATTCTGGTGACTTCATTTTTTTCTTACTGTCTCTCCATCTCATCTTCTTTTTATTCAAGAGACGACTGGAGGGAATTAAAGCTGGAGGAAGATGAGCATTTACTTTGCATCGCATTTCATTGTAGTCCCTGTCTGTTTCGGAGAGGAGAAGAAAAGAAGAAAATGAAGGTCTGTTTGTTCATTGATTTTTTGTCGGACCATTGTCCACTCAAATGAAATGCTTGTGTGCATACCTATGAACTGGATGTAAAAGAAGCATCTCATCATCATAAAAAAAGGATTTTTTTTCTGATCAAAGTCTTATCTTTTTTTTTCAAGTGGTAGCCCTTTCATGGGAATTTGATATAATCCTGACGTAGTCGCCCTTCCTCTGGAAAAAATCCACTTGCGTTTTTGCTCTCTCTCTCTCTCTCACTCTTCAGTATTATGACTAGGGCTTACACGTGGCGTTTTTTGTGGATGTAAATGTTCCCTTTTATAAAGTCGCCAGTGGCACTGGCTTTAGTTTGCAATCAGACTTTGAAATGTGAGCCTTTTTGAAAACTTGGTAATCAAATTCATGTAACGTAAATTATGATTGCGTCATTAAGATTCGTATATAAAGATACTCCATTCCTAGATAGTCTGTCAACTTGAAGGAAGATGATAGTGTTTTAAATTATAGCTAAATTATAATATAAAAACCACACCACATCAAATCTAACCACCAAACAGGACGACAACCGATAACGTCTGCTCATTTACCGCCGCTACTAGTCCTAGTATCATTATCCCCATCATCATCAAACGCAGCAAAAAAAAGAATTTTGTGGATACTTTACGATTGTATGATGCTCCAGTTGTGCTAAAATAGAGATTTTAAAGATTGATAAAAGCAGAACAACTTTTTTTTTCTTTTGAAACGATTTCATTTTCATTTCATACTTAAGGCGCATTTTCACTTCTTTTTACCACTGGCTTTAGAGCCTCTGTAGTGGTTGGTCGGTCGCGGTGAAGACAATAAATATAAATATGTAGTCATTTGCACAGCTGCAAAGTGGTAATAATTTAAGTAATGACAAGGATTCTCTTTTATTCAATTATTCAGTGGAGAAAACTTGTGTCATTTCGGACTGACTGCGTAACAAATTCGTAGAAAACTCTCGAGAGAGACTAAAGGCGAGTTTAAATTGTTTTAATTTCATCTTCTCTCCAAGGCAGAACCAAAGGAAAGAATCTTGACATGTGTTATGCGTTAAAGCAAAAGTTGAGCCCCATGCAACAAATAATAAATTGATATTTTGGTATCATGAGCAAGCCTTGAATATTATCCTTTTTGGGAAAGGACATTACAAAAATTTAATTATGACCACAATCACATACCTTATTGGCAGGAAAATATTAAAAATTGTTTATATTTTCTAATACCATTGTATCTATTTAAGCTTCAGGGCGTGAAATCTAAGGAGCCAATCATCAATCCAATGTTCATGATCAGTAGCAATAATAATCTATTGGTTCTGCAATAAAACTTTCAACGCGAAGATTTAAAGAATCTTTTAATTTCCAAATTGGCCATCTAATATAATACTCCTTCCTTTTTCGAAGGTGGTGTTGTAGTAGTGGCGTAAGATGATGATGGTGGGTTGCTCACGATGGTTGACGGTCCTTAAAAATTTATTGTTCGCACAGGTGATAAAAACATCGTATTCCCAGCCCAGTCAACCCAATAGAAAGAAAAACGCACGCTCACGCACAGTAGTTTAGATGATGAATACTAGTAGCTCTATTATTTTGCTTGAAATATAACTTTAATGCTACCAAAAAAGAATAGAACTCTTAGCTTTATTATGCTAGCCTATCTCATCATCATTTTCTCTTTTTTAGAAAGAGGCTATTATAGAATTTTGTAAAGAGGATGCACTGCTTCGCTCGCCTGAGCTGCAGCTGCATTTTTTTGGCGCAGCGGCAACAATCATGACTTGATGCATTTTCCTGAGAAAATAAAAGGATTTTGAGAGTAGGACAGAGCACTGTAGTAAAAATTATTATTTTCGTGTTTATTACGATTAATGTTACGATATCACTTTATTAGTGTGCGTGAAGGAAATGGTGTGGCAAAGACATTGCTACAAAAGTTTATCTTTTGGAGGCATCGATCTCGCCAAGTGCAACGTATTACATCCCTCGGTCATCATCAATTTTTCGTTGCTTGAGCATACAACATATTTTTTAACCATATTTCTTTTGAAAAAAACGAATACATGCACAGTTCAACTTTTTTTGTGCAACATCCTTTCAATCTCGTGTGAACTTTTGCTTTTCATTCCATGCTTAAAGAAGGTAAGGTCTGCCACCAAAACTGGTGTTTCCAACTGAGCAGGTTTGTAAAGGGCAGCGAAACTTGTGCAGTGGTTTTTTCAAGTGAAATTATGCCGATTGCTTCTGCTCTCCTTGTAGCTTAGTGATGCAATAAACCTCCGGCACACAGGATTTGAAAAAAGCTAGAGCCAAAGTCAGTTTTGCATTTATGAGAACATGGTGATGGTAACAAACCAGGAGTAGTTACGAAACCTATTTCCTGTCTTCCACTAGGGACTAGTTTGTACAACACCTTATCATTTAGAACGTGCTTTCAGGAAAAGGGTTTATATATCAAATAAAAATTTATTTTTACATCCAAATCCAACCAGAGCTTGTGAGAAATTATGTTGAATCAAAATCTGCGTTCGCTTTTAAAATTTAAACTGCCATTCTTCAATTGCTAGGGAAATACTTTTTCAAGGGAAAATGCAAAGTTTTCAGTACAAAGCATTTTTGAAAATGCATGCTTGGGTAAGGTTGATAATAGGATAATAGAAAAGAAAACATTTAATAGTTGAGTTAAGCTTGGTAGGAATTACGTATAAACCGGAATGAAGCACAGGAATCTTGTCTCAGTGTAGCCTTTCTAGAGACTTGAAATTAATGGAAGGAGATGAACAATTTTTTGATCAGCTTATGCGATAAAAAGGCATGTGTCTCATTGCGTACAACAATGGAACTAGGTAGTACTATTAACAAACAGCAGCTAAGGCTTGCATCATGGGAAAAATTAATTTTTACTATGTATTTCCCTTCTTTGAAAAATACTTAAAGTTCTTTTGGGCCAAACTTACTTATTACAAAGGAGCTAGCCCATTAAAATCGCATTTCCACTTGGAATTTGGTTTTAGAGCAAAACTAGCTAATTCATAAAGTATTTTTGGTGTAAAAAGTATTATGCAGATTTTAAGATTACATTGTTAGAACGATCACTTTTGTTGTGTTGTGATGAAGCTGACGCTTTAATGAGCTTCAACCAAAGTTTAATTTAAAGATTGTGCCTACACTTTGTACTAGATTTTACACTAGAGTAGAGATAGTTCAGACAGAGACGCTTGGCATTTCAATGGGAAATGTAAGCCAAAGCGGAGTCATGCCACTTGTATCAAACAATCATACAATCATGATGATAGGATGATTTTAGATAATCCGCGTAATACTTATGCCACTTTTCTCTCTCTAGTTTACTGATTACTCCATACAATCATATTAAAATTGTCTATTTTGACTAGATATAATAATGTTAATGAAAAATTGCTCGCTATTTATTTAAATTAGGTATATGAAATTATTTTATATTTGACTTTGAGTAATTTGACCATTATCTATAAAGAAGGAAGGGGGGATCAAGGTGAATTATGTAGTTAGGAAGTTTAACTAGCGATTATACCGTCAACGTAAGTAGACAAACTATGGGAATCAAATTATATCAACATCACTTGTGAAGTAGCTCCACCACCACCATGGTACCATGCGATTTAATATAATTATTACAGGAAATTGTCTTTAAAAAATTCTGCAAAGTAGACACACGGTGCCTAACGATTTGTAGCAGAAAAAAGTGTGCACTTCATTGTTGCTATGCCAAGCTCTGATTCATGGGTCTCTTTAATAATGAGAGTGAACTCATGGTTTACTAGTTTGCTTTTGACTATTCATTATATAATAATGTATTGTATTCATGTCTATATTATGATGAGAATGCAGAAACAACCTCTATTTGGTTAAATAATGAGGACATAATTTTGCAAAGCAAACAATGAACATTTAATGTAGGATTTCATTTTTAACTTTTAAGTTTAGGCAGTGACTTCAAGCACTGATAGACTTATCATCTTAAATAAGTTTTGTCATGCAATTATGGAATCTGTAGACTTTTGGAAGTTTCAATTTCTTTACGCGCTGAAAACCCTATAATATGCCCTTTTTGTGAGGGTTGTTGAATTGCGGTTGCTTGTAAGGAAACCTTTATGTTGTTGTACAAAATTCCTTGAAAAAACAAAGAGAAATTCACAGTCTTGTTTAAATACTTAATGCATATATTATTACTCAGCTATAAAAATAAAAAGTCTATATTTGGAGTTGAGCACGGGAATAAATCACGTTTCGTACTTTACACCACCTTAAACCACCTTGCTGCTGCTACACCTGTCATATCGTTTCAACGAACGGCATCGCAAAAGGTATCAATAATAATAGTTACAATAATGGCACAACGTGACAGTTGAACGCACACAAATAACACTGCTGACAAAAGGTCTGAAAGAAAAACAAAAAAAACATGCCGTGCATCGAAATAAAAATAATATGAATTATTTTGATAATCATCCTTATTTTGGGCCCTTGACCCTATATAAAAAGGCAAAGTAAAAGGCTAGTAACAAGAAACAATGAAGATATCCATCCAAAACAGAAAATGCAGTTAAAGTGGGCCCATAATCATAACAAGAATAATTGTAGATGTGTTTTGTAGTTCAAGAGTCCAAACCTTAACTTTAAAGTGGTGGTAATAATAATCATGCATAATAAATATCTTTGATGAGGAAAACAAAACACAAGTACGTAACACACTTGTTCACACTTGAGGAGTAAGGAAACAGGGCTATAATTTAAGATTTTCCCCTTGAGTGGAGTATGGTACAGTTAGCCTCAAAAGTAAAAATAAGGTAAAAATTGGGAGAAAATATAAGTATTTGTGTAGGCGGTCATGACACGAGGATGAACCTATAATAACTTTTCGTGGAAAATTATGACGACTTTTTTGTGATAAAGAAGCATCCATTTTAGAATTTGGACGTTTTCTGCTTATCTCGCGACACCTTTCATGCGCAACTATAGTATGCATCATTTGAAAACCAAGGAAAAGCGCGGCAATTCCATGTAAGGAAGATCATGGGGAGGAAAACTATCCATCACTGCTTGAATGTGGAAGGAAATGGCGCGCACTTTTAAAAACATTTGATTTTTGAAATTACTACACTCTATAAACAGCTTGAATGCAAGATCCCAGGAAACTTTCTGT
Organism: Lepidocyrtinus dapeste; assembly: GCA_036850885.1. Classification (NCBI taxonomy): domain Eukaryota; kingdom Metazoa; phylum Arthropoda; class Collembola; order Entomobryomorpha; family Entomobryidae; genus Lepidocyrtinus; species Lepidocyrtinus dapeste. The sequence continues at coordinate 5,477 of JAANSQ010002204.1, read as the reverse complement.
AGTGAAAGGAGAAAATAGGTTTCGAGTGTAAAAGTGTGATGAAGGGACTGTCTTTATGAAAATCTTCATCGTCATTCATCCATTAACCTTATACAAGTCAAAATGTAGTCATTTGACAGGTAACAGAGAACTATCTTAACTCTGCAGTTTTTTCTGCTGTAGAAGTCTGTCGTTTAGAAAAAAGTCCATTGTTTCCATTGACAGGTAAACTGGTGTTAAGTTAGCATAGTTGTAGGACAACAGGACATCTAGTACTCTCGAAATTAAGCTTAAATTTCCATCACGAAACAGAATTGCTGTATCAGTTTCAAACTTGAGCCTTTTTTCTGAAAATGAAAAGACTTATCTTCAAGTCAACTCATCAAGAATATAAAAGGGAAAGAAAAGTGACGAGTCTGTGTGCGATTCATATGCATAATTTTTTTCGCCATTATTATCATGCTCATCCCTTTTTTGTTGTGTAGAAAATGGTAATTGAGTAAGCAGGCGGGCAGGCAGAGGTAGATACAAGCAATTTATATTATTTTGGCAACCTTTTACTAGAAAAATATAGGACAGTTGATGAGATGAAAGGATCATGGTTTACTTCAAAGTTAGGAAAAAAGTGCTTTCAATGTCTCTCACAAAAAATGTATTAACGAAGTGAAGTATACCTAATATTCCATCCGGTTTGTTATTCACCTCCATCCTCCATTCAACTTTCTGTACTGAAGTTGGCTTAGTTTATTATCTTGCCGGGGAAAGTTTTTTGTCTACGTTGTACTACGCTCGATGTCATCATTTCAATGAAGCTCACGACAAAATAAGACCAGAGAGTGTGATTAAAAACGGAGAGTAATAATGAGCCAGAGAGAAAGAAAGGTTGCATGTATGCATGATTTTTTTTCAAGATGAATAATATGGTTATTTCGTGAGCAAATTTTTTTTACAAGTTTTCCCTATTATTAGTTAGTACACTTTACATTTCGTTATTGTCTTGTTAGTGATGGTGCACGGTTGGAAACTAGATGGACAGATTTTTGTGATCATTACGAAGCCTGCACAAAACAACAACAAAATAACAACAGACTTCAGAACAATCACATTCATATACAGGATATGACACGGCACAGGAACAGCCATATGAAAAAAATGAATGAAGGAAAATGCAAAAACTGCGCATTATTGTTTTGTGACAGAGATTTACGTGTTTAGTTAGGACTTGATTTGACATGATATAGCTTTTTTCTTTTACAAAATTTTCAAACCATTTTTTTTGCTACTTCCTATTTTTTCAAAGACGAGCGGACAACAAAATGATAAAAGAAGGAACACATCGCCAACGCTATCCAACCATATGAAAATGCATTCTTGTGAATTATGATGATGATCATTTTTCCTTTGCATATGCAGCGTCATCAGTAGTTGAGCAGCTATCGCACATTACAAACTTATAAAAGTGTATTTTAGCTGCTGCAGACTATAGCATGATCCCTTTGGGACGCTTTTGTCGTGCCTGACGCTTCCCAGAGTAAAATTAGTAAAGTCCCAAAAATTTTTCCTTAAGAGAGTAAATTGGCGAAGAATTTTAAAGAAAAAAAGCCCGAAATATTCGCATAGACATTGTGATGTACTTTTCAAGAAGGTACATTATGTACAAGAAAAATATTAAAATATGTACACGCGTTGACACCTGTTGAGTACAACGTTCAGCAACAGTTTAACTTTCTTAGAAAAGGACAAGTGAGGAGTGTGAGCGATATGAATCAAGTTATCAAGCCAAAATAGTTGAGCGATTTTTTCCTCTAAAATCACATATTCTTCGAAAGTACAGAGCATAATGCAAGTTAGAATAATTTCTCTGCAAAAACAAAAAAAAAACTTTGAAAGTATCTGTGTGGGAAAGTTGTTTGCATAAAAAAACTTTGATTTTTATGGGCACGAGGAAGAAAACTAGTATCTGGGTCCCCTAGGAAGATTTATCTAGTTTTCTGGCGCTTCCATCATCATTATTATTTCTATCGCAATGTACAATATTGGTACTCTTTGGTAGGGCCCATAAGAGAATATAAAAAAATGATGAGAAATATGAGCAATTTGAGCAAACAAAGACAAAAGTAGAGAGAAAAAGCTAATATTTGCATATTTTATTACTCCCCAGTTTTCATTCTTTCACTCTGTGTGCAGTCTTTTAAAGGTAAGAGGGTGAAGAAACTTTTCGCAATAGGCTACATTTTTTATGTCTCTGTCACTCAGTTACTCAGTCACTATTTCAATATTTATCTTCGTATTATTACTTGCGCTCTACCTTGACTTTTGTTCGTATTTTGTGGGTCGCCGGCACTTGTCGTGAGTAAAAAACAAGGGAATTATCGGAATCCTATGAAATGAAATGTCTCTATAGTACAAAAACAAAGAGAGCAAGAGATGAAGTCTAATTGCGTTTGCAGTAATTAGGAAATATATAATGATTTGAAGCAATGGGACATTATTATTTGTTCTCGTGATGATTAGCAAATTTAAAAAGGAAACGGTTGTTATTTCAAGTCGAACGAGACGAGACATTCGTTGAACATAATGAGGATATGTATTCTAAGGATAAGATACGCGATTAGTTCGCTTCATCAAAGCATTGATTCACAGGAAGATGAAGGATTGGATGGTGTAAATAAGCAAAGAGAAGAACTCATTCAAGTGAAAAAATGGTGCTGGGATGGAGCTAAATTAGGTATAAGCTGGTAAGAAGTGCGACATAAAAACATCTCATTTCTTAGGTAAAGCTCATGTATTGAAAAAAAAACATAATGAAAGATAGGATTGAGGGCACTGTTTCACGGTAATAGGCACTAATTATGATGAGCAATAAGTACAGTTGGAATGTCTTACGCGTGCATAGCGTCAGATCAGATTCTACTCAGGTATCATGATTATTGAACAGTTTGAGAGATTAAGAACGCCACAGCTTATTTTGTTACTTATACAACGAGCCACGACAAGAGAGAGATGGATGTAGGGGGACATGTATAAATTAGACACTTTTTTACGGTCGCACGACTCGAATTTATTTTTCGGAGTACGCTATTCCTCACAACAAATGAACAGCACGACAATAGAGAAAAGAGATTTTTCCTTCTCCTCTTTTGAGTAAAAAAGTAGGTAGGATTTGTTAGCCAAAGAGAACGAACATGAAGCCAATCATCATTAATTCCGTATTGGTTGGTCACTCATTATTTCTCCCTGAAGGGAAAACATTAGGGAAAGATGTGTGACGACGACGAACGAACGGTATGACGACAATGAGATATGATTATGATTACAGCAGCAAAATAAGTGCAGTGATCATGTTATCCTGATCAAGATCACCGTGCAATAGGCTAAGATAACCATTATTCATGTTATATTTATCTTTTTTTTTGGTCTCTTTGAGAAGGTGTTGCCTCCGAAAAAAAATAATTTTACGGTATGGCATAGCACCACAAAAGCTAATTCTGAATGTCTAGCCTGAAGTGATAATAACGAGAATAAATGATGGGGATAATGATATTCTACCAGAAATTGAAACCTTGTTAAGATTACATGCGGTTTCCTCCTCGGTGCTATCAGAGAGATTCTTTAGAGTAGATGTAGCATAGTTTTATCGGAAGAATTAGGAGGAAAAGAATGGCAAAGTGTTTTTTACTTGTTTGTCGCAGATAACCACAAGGAACCAACTTTATTTAGTAAGTTGCCAAATTCTTACCAAAAAACTCTGTGGCAAAAAAATGAAGGAAGACAGAAGAAATATTTAAGCCTTCAGGGCATTTAATATATGATCAATTGAAGCATAAAAAAATTTGCGAAGAGGGAGATAAACGAGAAGGGAGGAGAAAAGAAGAGAATGATCATAACTGCATTACATTATAGTTTGTTCTTAAATATCCATTTTAACTCACAATAGCTCTGTAAGAAGAATGGTTTTAATCAAATGAAGTAAAAAATTTAGTAGAAGGAAATCATACTGCTTTGAATGAATGGATTTTGAATGAACAAAGGTTCAAAATCCCTCTCCACACTCAATTTTTATTCAACTTAATTAAGAATTTTTGAAGAACCTAATGACCAGCACTTTAATTTCCTATTAAATTCTAGTAAAATAACAGTATAGTTGCAAGAGGAATGTACTGGGCTGGGATGATAGACAGGTGTGATCTCTCCACTTAAGGAATGAAAAGAGATGAATGATGATGATTGAGAAATATTTTTTTCGAGGGAACTGATTAAAAATCCTGATATCCTGTTTTTAAAAGATGCATTGTCACTTAAAATGAGCACTTTGATATATGGGATATTATCAAAATACATAAATGATAAGACGATATTGGAAACCTCAAGAATAGTGTATATTCTCAATTTTATCATTCTCACGACAAGCCACTGGCGCCCTAATCCGTTAACATAGATCATTTAAGAAACATGGTTACTTAAAATGAGCACTTTGATATATGGGATATTATCAAAATATATAAATGATAAGACGATATTGGAGACCTCAAGAATAGTGTATATTCTCAATTTTATCAGTCTCACGACAAGCCACTGGCGCCCTAATCCGTTAACATAGATCATTTAAGAAACATAGTTGAAAAAATTTCTCTCCCGTTTTCTAAAAACACGGATATCTAAAAATAATCATGGGTTTTACCACTAACTCGAAATAATCATTTTGTCTAAAAATAGTAAGTGTAGAGTAACAAATGAAGTTTCGATTTTGTCATCATCCTATAATTTTACTTGCAGCAAGTGGAGCGACACCAAAGGACACCAAGAATATAATAGAGAAAAAGTCCCATCATGGGACTAATGATAACTTGTTAAGTATTTTCGAATAGAGTAAAATATAGTCGTTAATGCGTTCACAAGATTCTCCCATCTCTATTCATCTATTCACCAAGAAAACACTCGTGAATGGGACAGGTGCTTGTAGAAAAACGCTTTGCAGTTTAAGTCAAAAAGTGACACGTACGCACTACAGGACAACAACCCAACATAATATATTTTTGGATCTTTGACATATCATCAAAATCTTGAGAGGAATTCGAGTGATATTTCATCTAAAAATGTTTTTCAATCGAAACTCCATGCTGAGTTAATCTTTTTACGATACTCACTTTGCAATGGGATGGGAAGCGGAAAAAAGGAAATTATGTTTTTTTTGGGGAAGGGGTGGGACGAAACAAATTTCTTCTCTTGTTATCTCCCCACCTTGGACAATACATCTTCCCCGTGAAGTAACCTGTCTGCGCGACTTGTGCGTACGTTCTTTTTTTCGTGAATAATGGTCATGTGTGTGGAATCAGTAGTGTGATCTGAGGCAAGGAAATAATTAATGTTGTCTTTGGCACAGGATATGTGTTTTTCATTCATTTGCCTTGCATTGGTTTTCTTAAAACTCGTGTAATCTCTTTGGCTATGGTTTCTTGACAGTTGGTATCATGCATTTTGTACGATATTTTGACTTT
>JAANSQ010002203.1:0-12582 GCA_036850885.1 Lepidocyrtinus dapeste | reverse complement strand
AAAAAAACAACCCCGTCACCTAAACAAGGAGACGCAACGGTACACAGATATCATCAAGAATGAAGAACGACAGTCCGTCATTGTCATATGCCGATAACGATGATTATTGTCAAAGGAGAAAAAATTGAAAAAAAATTGTATAAGGCGGCTCAGACTACTCTTTACTCTTTACACTACTCCTTTAAGAAAGTCACGTAAAATATATTCTGTTAGCCTTTACGTTTTCGCCTATTTAGTTCTCAAGTCTCTAAGTTGCTTAATAATATTTTGATTTTCTGCTTGATGTTTTCATCTAATTTATAGGATCAGAGTGATGTGAAGTCAGCAGGAGTGCGTTTTTAAAAGTAGTAATGAAATCAGAGGCACAAAAAAGAAAGACTTGTATGTTTTAATAATCGAGTGTTCTTTCGAGTAAGCAGAAATTTGCTGTTGTCTTGTCTTTCGTCATCATTTAATCATGTTCTTTTTCTTCTGTCTCGTCATCGTTTTAAAAGAAAATGCATGTTCTTGCTTAGACACTACACACGACTTTTTTTTTCTACATTTGTCTTCCTTAAAAAAATTCTGGATAGTGATATTCTGCGAATAAGCTACTTTTAGTTTTTTTTTGCACATTTTCGTTTACGATAGTTTCCAATTATTTCTTTACATCTACTATGTAAAGATTTTGTTGCTAGCAATTTGCAAAAGAATCATCCCTACAAAACGATGACATAAGAGACGTGCAACGAACCAAGTCAGGAAATGAACCAAGCCTTTATACGCTTTCAATTTTTCATTCATTTGTCCAATCATTCTTTAATCACTTTTTAGCAACAGACGATGATGATTTTCATCATGACTGTAGCTTTTACTGAATCCTTAATCAGCTTAATCAGTATTGATTCATGTAAAAAATTATTGAATCAAAATGGCTTCAATGCATACAAATCATAAATGGCCAAAGAGATTTTTACTCGAATTTATAAATCATCCATGGACCTTTCATCCTCCATGTGCATTTTGATAATAATAAACGCAGTGGCATTGGACAACTGCTGAGAGATTTTGTTGTAATTAAAGAAACATAAACTTTTTCAAGTGCCCCCCACATCCCTATTTGTTATATAGGTTGGGCAAAGAATTAACAGAGTCTGCAGTTACCCTATATTTCTTCAGCTCTCCACGTAGGTCACCATAGTCACCAATCAGCAATGCAGTGGCATTGGACAACTGCTGAGAGATTTTGTTGTAATTAAAAAAAACATAAACTTTTTCAAGTGCCCCCCACATCCCTTTTTGATATTTAGGTTTGGCAAAGAATTAACAGAGTCTGCAGTTACCCTATATTTCTTCAGCTCTCCACGTAAGGTCACCATAGTCACCAATCAGCAACTTTTAGAGTAAGACCACATGTGCTTATGATTGTAAACAACACTACCTAATCTACATAACTTGTGCAAATCCTTAATGTGTCCATATATTATCCCGTTCTGTAAAAAAATATTTTTAATTGTGCAATATAGTTCAATATAGAACAAATTCTTTTTTCGCATGTTTCTCATTACTACTCTTTCTTGTATTGCAGTAAGCTCATTTAAACAAAGAGGAAGTCTTAAGATGAATGGTGTATGGAAAGGCGCCCTGTGGCTCTTTTGCTAGATGGTTATCTGGAGAAAACCCCTGCGGCTTTTGATGAGGATTACTCGGCTTCTGAGAAGTTTGTACTTTGGCAGTCAATATCCATGCACAAAAAACAGAGTAGATAGCAATAACAATGCATCATAGCATTATCCATCCCAATCTAAGCGCTACTGCATTGAAAGTTTACAATCGCGCTGTGCAGACCAGTATAGTGTACCGCACACTTTATAGGTGTATACTCCACATTAATATTTTCATTTCCGATAATAATACATACATTTTGTTAGTATCAAGTAACGTTTCTGTGCTGATACGAAATCATTAAAGTAAATTACGTGGCACTCTGATGCGCATTGCGTATAGTATTTGCCTGAATTTTTATTTGCCAATATCAAATCTAATAATATGCGGGTGTATGACCGGGTTTATGTGCAGTGTTACCTCAGAAAAAAATCCAAATTAACCCTTGAAAGATTAAATCGTAAGATTATAAAAATAATAATAATAATGCGCAGGGCAAAAGCATCAGTGTGTCAGATCTGTTTATTTTTCGCAATTTTTTTTTCTTCTTTGAGAGACCATGTATATAATACAGCTTTCGATATACTCTGCCCGCGTGCGCTCATCATAAGACCGCAACACTTTTCAAGTTTAATAGTAATAATAACAATAATAGAAAACACGAGCCACCAAGTCTATTGCAGCCTCAATACACAAATCACTAGTAGAAAAGGTTATACAATGGAAAAATTAAAGACCAAAGCGAGTTTAAGCAAGCGAGTAAACAAGCATCCATCAAGTCATCATCATCAACCACTTTGAAAAATCTATGAAGGATATACATCATATAAACAGTCCGTGGCAAAACTACTTGAACCCTTTTTCTCATCAAAACGGAAGCAGACTCTGTACAAGGTATACATTTTCTTTCGGGTTGTGAATCAAGAAAGATGATCAGTTGGATGGAATAATGAATTCATCTATCTAAACGCTTTGCTGAATCCATCAGTCATTTTTTTCAGAGATTATCGTAAGGGAAGGAAAGCGCTCTTATCATAACGTGAGAAGCAGTAGATCACACGAAATTTCTTTTTGCTTTCCGTTTGATGCTTTAAGCAAGAAAAAATATATTACGCTGTTGTCCGACAAGATTCTAGTGCTAAAATTAGAAAAAGAATAATAAGCAATTATAATTATTAGCTAGAGGAATTCGTGTAGAACTAGCGCTAGCGGTAACAATTAGTTTTAAAATGATGCACTTTTGCCAAAAATCTGCTAAGGCACAAGATTCAGTAAAACTGGTGCAATGCAACAAATATTGCACCTCATATAATGTATCATGCAAACACAACATTAAAGTGGATTATGTTTTGTTAAAAAATTAAACTTGGAATGGCATAGGTCATGTATTTACATGAATAAAATTTATAATATTCATGCAATGTCAAATGAGTTGATTTCTTACCAGCATCTTTTAAATAGCGCAGACACATAAATAATTAAAGATTTAGAAAAAAAACTGTAAGTAATTAAAGTAGTCTATACACAGCCAAAAACGAATTAGCTAACGATTGAACAGGTCCAACAAGCATGTAGGAGGGATTAGGAGAGATAAAAGGAAGAAGCGTACTATTAATATATTATATTATGGATAATAATTCTAGATAAAGTAAATTTTTTACAGTTCTACGTAACCGTATATCGTTTTTGTGGGAGTACGTACCTAGATGCATTCATATACAGACTGAGTGGACGAAAGCTCTCGCCCCTGTGATTCACCAAAACATCACCACAGACAAGAGCTCACACACANGATGCATTCATATACAGACTGAGTGGACGAAAGCTCTCGCCCCTGTGATTCACCAAAACATCACCACAGACAAGAGCTCACACACAGCTCCTAATTTAAAAATTAGGGTAGCAAGTTAAAGATGAGCACTGTATTTTTTTACACGTTTAATAGGTATTTTAATATGTAGCTGTTTATTTTTTTTAGCTACGACGCTGTGTTGACCACCTCAAAACTGATATGAGCCGTATACAAAAAAATATTAATGTTTTCACGGAAAAAGGGAGACTTTTTATTGTTGAATGAAGATAACGATGATAATATGAAGAGAGTGGTGGTAGGTAGGTGGTTAGTGCTCTTCAGGAAGAGTATATATTTTCTTTCGTTTCTGATCCAGGAACCAGATATGCTAAACTTGAAGTAAACTTTTTCCGCGTGGAACACAATCTTTTTTTCTGGCTCGACGGTTTCCTATTTTTTCTGTTTTGGTGAAGAAGCGGGCGAAGAAGATAAAGAGGGATGTAGATTTGAAAGTTGGAGTAGTGTTTCTAAAAAGACGATGTAGTTGAAATTTTTGCACTAAAATACAATGTACAACAGAACAACAATTGATGAGTAGGCTTGAAAAACTTTTTTTTTGCTAAAATGATGACATGAATTATGAAACACGGTAATATATTTACATATGCTACATATAGAACACATAGCTACAAAAAACAGAATAGCGTTGCAGAAAAAATGACTAATTACAGAACACCTGAAATAATGTTCTTCTTTTGGAATACACATATCTATTTACAATGCGAAAAAAAAAATAGTTTGTACAGAACAAAACGAGTTGCAGCAACAGCAGATGTATTGGTATCAACACATCAGATATTAATTACCCTTGAATTTCTACTAAAGTTTTTGTGTTTACTTTTATCAGTCCACGATAACAATGCATTTTTCTGCTCCAGTGATAATCAAAAAGGCAACGGTTTTAAATTGCAATTACGAATCCAAACAAAATTATTGTAGTTTGAAAGTATAGTCACACCGATCTCACACAAGACAGCGGGAATATTGCATAAAGTACACATTTTTGCCAAATGCTTTGATTATAAAATATGGTCTACTAGTGGCGATAATGGAACTAACTGATAGTGCTAACATTACACTGATGTATAAACTCAACATGCTCATTTTTATTTAAAAAAAAACACCGGTCATTTTGATTACAAGTAGGGAAACCTGCGTAAGTGCAATTTTTCTAGATACAAAACAGTAAATTGCATTTCCCGTCCGACCCGACCACACTCTCTGAGTAAAACAAAAGGATTAATCCTAAACTGACGTGACGGCGGAACTTCCCAAACAAGCAATGCTCAATAGAAAAATTCAAGTTTAATGCAATATGTTATCATTTTTAGATGAGCTTTACACTCAGTTGAGCTTACATCGGACAATGAAAGCATTTTTCGCTTAATACATCGCCAGCAAATGTGCAGTCATGTTACAGTTGTTTATCCTTTTATTAACATTCGGATACGTCCTCCCTCATCAAAAGCTTAGTTTCGAGCAATTATGAATATGAGGAGGAGAAAAAAAAGTTGATTTAATTTTTTAACATTTAGGCTCGCGTACGGCATTTTTCCACAGGAACTCATCAAGTAAAACTGATTAAACATTAAAAGGGTAATTATGAACCCACTGGGGTGGCTCATCCCTCCACCGCGTAGAGCTTTTGTTGTTTCACATGTTTCATAAGTTTTTTCTTCATAAATCGCCAATATTTAAATCTAAAAGTTCTTTAGGCAAAATAAAAATATTAGAATGAAATGATAAATTAAGACTTTTTTCTAGTGAGCTTAGTGTATTCGCAATTCACAGAAAGAAACCCGCTTTACAAAAGACCATTAAGGTTTCTTTCCTGTCAGTTTTCTTCTCCACACTTATGATTCCGGGAGTAAAGATTTACTGTAGCATGACCATTGCAGTTCTATTCAAACTATAACAACATTCTCTATAGTTCTCGTAACGAGGTAAAGAATTAAAAAAAACTTCACTCGATCCGTCTGATTAACACACAAGTCAAGTAAGTCAAGAATTATAAAAAGAAACTGCATTCTATCGCCCGCAGCATATTTACCCGTTACTCTCAATTTCAAGTTTCTCTCTTTGAGATACTCACCTACCTCGAAGACGATCACACCTTATTATCATCATTAATAATTTTGATTAATGCTTTTTGCCTACATTGTGAAGCTTACATTGTTAAGAGAACTCTAAACAGTCACATTTATATAGAAATATATGAGTGGGGTTGTAAAAAGGGTAGATCACCTTATATTAATGAGTTTCTAATCAAGTGTTTTACAATCTAAGAAATACATAAATAGCTGCCTCAAACTGGCCAGTAGTTTTATGGCTTGAATGGAACAAGATGGACAAAAAAAATCTCACACAGTTCAAGAGTGAATTTGTGACACTACTACAGGTTTTCAGTTTTATTGCACCCCAATAATAAAACTGCAAGTAGGTATGTTTCCCCACGCGGTTATGAATATGTTATGAATACAAAGGAATAACATTGTATATTTTTATTACACTTGCTACGCACACCACTCCGGTATTCATTAAACCTGCCAGCTTCCATTTTTGCAAACATATGTTATTTAGGCATTTTAAATGCATTCCATTGTTTTCGTTTTCGTTTTTTAAAACACAAGTGTTCATTCTCGTACTGGATTCTGACTTAACTAATATAGAAAAAAATGACATAATATGAACCCATTAACATGTACTTAACAATACTTTTTTTTCTATTTGAAAACCATATTTTATGCAATTTTTACTACTTTGTCTACGGCTCCGTCCTCCCGTCAGTTAACAATGCTTAAACCGGAAAGGAAAAACGGGAAGATTAATATTTTTCATAAGTAAATAAATATATTAATAATAACTGTGAGGAAGAGCTTTTGTAAGCAAAAAAATGCTTTTGTCTTTATTTTTGCTTCGTCTCTACTTTGTAATGGAGCAGGTTTTTAATAGCAAAGCAGTACTACAAACAACCTTAGCAACCTTCCCATAGACTTGAAGTATATGGATTTTTCATTGAGAATGAAAATCTCAGATTTATACAATCAAAGTTTTTTTTTAATTGCTTTATTACTTTTCACGGGGTGGCGAGTTATCATGATCAGGAAAGGAAAAAAAATCATCTTCCTGGCGTTTTTTACTTTAGGTACCCATCCATCATTTTAAATTTTTGATTTATCTCTTATGCATTATGCTGTTTTACCAACTAATATCGGCATTTTTATGCAAAATATTCATAAAAGCATGCCATTACCCAAAGAAACACGCATTTTACTACCATTTTGTGTGAAATTGATGCATATATTTACGCAAGTTTTAGTAGTGTTATGCGTGATAAGAAATTTCTTTTATAGCTCATTTTAATATATTTTTTAAAAGAAGTAAAGCTTAAAATGTACAAAGATTAGGAGAAAAAATATCTGTATAGTTTGCTGCTGTTGCCACGACTCATTTCGAATAAAATATTTACGCGGAAAGATTACACGTAATTAATTTATCTACAAGAGAGATTCTAAACTAAAGAGTAATATTACAACTTTAATTGATATTTTATGTATTTTACTGACCAATAAACGTATGCAATCTTGGAGGACGTAGGGATCTAGGAGATGACCTGTGCGCGAGGATGTACTTGTTTTTTTTTCTCTTAAAGATTTTCTGTCCTAAAGGAGGTATTCAATTGAATCTTAGCCGTAAAGTAACCATACGGCCAGTACTGCCACACGCTTAGGCAGTAGAATGTTGGTAAATTGTTGTGAAACGACGAAAGGGAAAAAAATGATTACGATCCGATTCGCCACAGGCTTTTATGACTTTTTATTGCAGCTTCCGAATTTTTCTTGAGTTGGGCGAGGGCTTCAAATAAAGTATACTATACGTAGGCTCTGTTGTCGTATTTCCTTTAAACTCCAAACCGCACAAGGCTCTTAGATGAAAATGACGAAAAATAGGGAGTCTCGTGCCAACTTTGGTATAATTTATTGGTATCTAATTGTACCAGTAGCCTTAGCTGTGTAACGTAGTGATTTCAATTTACTCTCTAAATTTACTCTATTGTCCACTTAGCACATGATACAAACTTTTTATCACCCTTCTCAATGACTCGGATAAAAAGCACGAGATGAGAGTTTAATGATGGTGGTGTTGATATTCATGTCTTTTATTACAACTTTATTCAATTCAGAGTCAACTATATTGCTGAAATTAATAGGTAATTACGAGAGTAATTCCAGGGTGAAGAAGTCTCAAGATTGTAGCTTCTTTTGCTAAAGTGTTAATTAATTTTGTACGAAACAACCTGCGGATAGGAGCGAAAATTGTACTCACGCACACGCTACAATTATATTCATCATGAAGCAATCAACCAGTCACTATTATCCAGTTTTTTTTTATGAAACTTGGATGGGGTTGTTACAATGTTTTACAACAAACACCCTTTTTTTATCACACTCTAACAGCGAAAGTATGTAAAACTTATGCACTTTTTATTTGCTCGCACTGTGTAATTAAATTATCAAAAAAAATTACGTTTTTCGGACTAATTGTTCTCGCTTTCGTTTAAATACAGTAGCATGCTTACGTCTCTTTGTAATGCATACAAAGTTCACTTTTCCAACTGCTCATAAATAAGTCATGTCAAGCCAGATACGAAACTAGGAAAGAATCAGCATCTAGGCAAAAGCGTACTGTGATTATGGAAAGAGCTTGTTCTTTTAGCATCTGTACATCTTCTGCAGCTGAGAGCCTTGTACACCGAGAAATGTATACGGGGCGAAAAGGAATCTTCGAAACAATGATGGAAAATGCACTTTTTCTTTTGGTTGATTCTGTGTGTGTCTGCTCTATCCGTACTTTTTTTTGGTGATATACGAGCCACTAAAAATCTCGTATTTTTTGACAAGGTGGTGGATCCTTCACGTATAGATTCTCATGAATATATCTTTTTTTTCTTCGGTCTAATTGGCAATTTTTGTCTTGGTGTTAGTTCCCTCGCTTGAGAGTATATAAACACGTTGTGTATATGCGATGTATTTTCACGAGCAAATCTTTTTATGATGTAGACTCGAAAATGTACTACGGATAATAAATGTTCATCATGAGTTAACTTTATGGTTTTATAGCTGCAAAATTGATGGTGTTTTAGATGACTGTACTGTGGGCTCGGCTTGTGTCCAAAAAAATCATTGACAATAAATTACTATACTTTTAAGAGCAAATTAGATTGACTCTAGAAGAAATATTACACAACACTTTCTATGCACACTAGGTTTTGCAATAGTAGGGAATTCATTTGAAAAAATAATGTATGTATTTTTATAATAATGTCTCAATAAAAGTTAATCTTTATGTATAAACTAGAAAGATTTTGATCTATTATTGGGGTTTAATAGCTCCTCCAAAAAAAGAATCAGCTGTCCCTTCACAGGTATTTTTACGAAATTCGTTGATCAATCTGGTTTTGAGTTTGTAGCAAGACTTGGTTTAGAAGATCATGCTGCTCTGCCATTTCTTCCGAAACGATCTAAGGGAGGTGTAGTTGATGACTCGTTTCACAAGATGATGGGATATTACCTTTCTTACTAAATTGCTTAGAACAAGCTATAAGCAATCTGAGCTCGGAGGTGAAAATGGTAAATGCGAAGTAATTGTAATAACAATAATAATAACGAGATGATGATGATGGTGATGAAGAGCAAAGAGCAGTTCTAAACTGAGCGCTTAGAAACCACAGCACAAGTACACAAACTTTTTAGAAAAAATTTTGGTTCGCTTTTGCCTTTGCGTAAGTAACACGGCAGACAACACCACACACACACGCTCTTCTTTAAAACTGACAGTTGGACCTCCCTTTGAGGTAAGACAGTTTTCTTATTGAATGACCACACTTTATTTCTTTCCCTTAAAGTCTTTGTTTTTCCTTCTTTCACTTTTCTACACTCTTCAAGATGCTCCACTTTTTATTACAAATGTTTAATTCCCACAAGATCAAACGAGAATTTAAAATTGGATGGTTAGGCATACAAGAAATGTTTATTTATATTTATTGATTTCATTGGCTGTCTCCTTTTTTCGGTCTCTCCCAGAAAAACTTTTTCGCCTTTTTTCTTGGCTAGCGTAAGCACCTTTCCTTCACATGTAGGGATTATTACTTTCTGATCACTTAAGTAATTTATGACCCTTTTACTCTGTACGAATATGCAATGCACTAGCTCAAAGAGTGTCTCAAGTTTTACCAAGAGAGAAAAGAATGTTTTCGTTTGTCCTTTTTGGCAGAAGGAAAAAAAAACTCGCCCTTTTCTTGCTCAACAATGTTTCATCACATTCAAAAGAAAAGACGAAAGGTTCCATGAATTCTTTGCGATTTTTTTTTGCTTTATCTTCCTTTTCAAAATCTCAAATACAATGTTAACTGAATAAGATCTTCTCTAATTCGTTTAGCATGTTGCTTATATTTTCAAAAAGATTTTTGCCGAACAATCACATTTTCTTCTTGCTCTTAAATTGAGTTTGACTTGAAAAGTGCTAATATGTGACAGTCAAATGCAAAAATTTTACTTTTTCTTCCCTCTTGTTTTATATATTTTCTTTAGATGAAAAACGTTTGTTCGTTCGTGTTTTTTTACAATGTTACTTAATAGAGGAGATGCCTTGGACGCTTTTCTTGTGTACGTGTGAACGTACATACGAATACTGATACAAAGTTGAGTTGCGAAGACGATCTGGCTTGAGGATTTTGTTGTGAGAGAAGTGTGACTGACTGAAGTCGAAATGAGTGAGCAAGGCAAAGCAGCACAAAAAGCTAGGCTTTTTGCTTCCTTACTAGCTGCTGTTTTTCCTAGAGGATTAGGCTACAAAAGAACAACCCAAGTAAGTAACTTTACAAGGCACAAACTTCTTTTTAGTTTCCTTGTTTGCTTTACAATGCTTGTTATATTTTACCAATGAGTAAGTGATACGAGAACCAAAGAGAAAAAGGAGACTCCACCACGCACACACACTCTCATACAACACAGCAAACTAGACTAGACCAAGAAAGTTACATAGAAAATTCCCTCTTTGCCCGAATCAGTAAACTTAAAAGCCTGCTTTCTGCTACTATTTTTTTTCTCACCGTTTGTGTAGATTTTCATGTGAACTTTTTCTGATACAATGTAAAATGGATGAGCTAAAACACCCTCTTATCTCGTTTCACTTCTATGCTCCTTCATTTGAAGCTCTGACGTGATAGAGAAATGTACAGAAATGATGTAAACGGTTGATTGAAAAGGGATTGATTTTCTTCGGAGAAATTTGAGAGAATTTCTTCCCAAGATAAATTCCACATTAAAACTTTACCAAAGTTATAATTATTTAGTTAAAAATGGTTAAACTTAAAGGATGTGTTGGCTTAATGGTATGAATTGTCACCAAATTGAATAATTTCAGGGAATTGAAGTATCTTCCTTTTCTAACTTAAATTTGTGTTATCTGTTTGTCCAATTAATTCCAAGAAATATTTTTAGATGTGCAAAAATTTATATACAAAACAATGACTACACATTCTTAATCCAGTAAAAACAGTTAGTCATACATTTGTAACGTACTTGCAATATTTTGGATCAAGTTGATTCTCATTGGTGACACATTAAAATTTGAATTAATATTTCCACCCAGAGATATGCGCGTATATAGTGCATAAACAAGCTAAAGAGCATATTTAATGTACTTTATTGCTCTAGACTATGTGCACCATAAAGTTTTTATCAAAGACGCATCGTTTTACGCAGAGTAATAAATAATGCACCTTTCCATGCGCAAGCGACCTTTGAGTTTACCGTATACACAAAAAATGACTCCAATACACTATTTGCTAATTCAAGTCCCTGTAAAATCAAAGTTTTCCAGCTGAAGAGCATGGGCACATGTTTATTATCGAGTCATAAAAAAGGTGCAAAAGCGGCATGAATGTATTTTGGCACACGGCGGTAGAAAACTGCAACAAAATGACTAAACTAAAGAAGAAGGATATATATTGCTTACCCATTAAAAGTCAATAGACTCTGCCATTCATAAAAAGGTCCTAACGACTTTTTAAATGGTTCACTAGGCAACATATCTTTTTTAAAAGTGTTATATGCCTAATGTCAAGAAAACAGTTTAACCCACTGTTCATCATCTGGCAAAAGAACAATACCCATCAAACAATTTTCCAACGAGATGAATAAGGAGATTTGTGAACCTCAAGATGAACAAAATTCCTAATTTCATTGCTCAATGAAAAAGCTTTCAATGTTTTACTTTTTCCCAAGAAATGTATGTAAATCTATACCTAACAGCCTAAGAAGCTGGTTGCACTTAAAAATAAAACGCACACCAATAAATAAAGTACGAATGATGAACAACCTAAGCCTTAGAAAGAATGGTAGGGAATAATGTTAGTATAGCTATTATATGGCCATTTATCAGCAGCTCCAGTGTTTTATGAGTTCGTGCATACCTAGTTTCTTTTTGCTTACCTTCATCCATGAAAAAAAACTGTCCAGATTATATGACACACGGAATTGATCCCAAATGAAAGGAAAAACTATGGAAGGAATACGTGTCGCTTGAAATTATTGTTAGAGAGGCGGCAGAAGGGTTATATTTAAGGAGACTTTGTTACCAAGGCAAAAACCTAACCCAATATTCCAGCAAGCAAACATAATACTCCTAACGTACATTAGCTACTTGCTACGTGGCACTCTACTGATGATTTACAAGTTCAAGTTGAGAATAAGGATATTTCAGGGAAAAAAATTATATGTGAAGTAATTTCAAGGAGGTCCGGTGTGTACACCATAATATAATGTGTTATTGGTTGTAGTCAATGAAAACGGAAGAACATTTAAAGGGCTAACAAAAATATAATAAGCATGTAACCAACTAAATGAGTACAAGTGCCAAGTAGCACGATTTTAGGGTAGGTTTAAGAAAAACCTATGCAAAAAAAAATTCAAATGACCTTTTCTTAGATATGGTAGGCTCTAATATAAGTTTTATTAGAGCAATATGAAAGAGCTAAGTGCAATTTTTTGATTCCTTAAAGGTCGTCAAACAAACCAATGGGT
>JAANSQ010002202.1:0-12584 GCA_036850885.1 Lepidocyrtinus dapeste | reverse complement strand
CTAATAAGGAGGAACTCAAACTATCAACATCACGTCACTCTCCAAACTTTTTACTTTGAGCTTTATATGGAATAGGCAGGAACATAAAACTTGAAGGCTCAGTTGCAATTTTATTGTGAGTGAATCAACAATCAACAGTCGCTCTTGGGTTGACGTCAAAAAAGCACTTAAATTATAGTTTGATCTGGTTCGGTCGCTGGTTGGTGCATTTGGCAATATATCGTTCACTACACTGTACCCAAGTGGGACGAATTTTCTTTTGAATTTCTTAACAAAAAAAATCAAAAAGGCAAGATGGGTCTCAATGGTAAATTGTTCTCGGAGACAACAGGAAGGATGAGGCTAGTATCGATTGTAAGTGAAATTATAGTTTAAAGTGAAACTGTCAAACCCGGATTAAAAAAATGATTAGATTTCAGTTTTATTAATTTTGAATTTATCTGTTTAGGTTTTTGCGGTCATCGCATTCATCTTGGTTGTAGACCACTACATCAAAAACTACTCCAATGAGGAGGCTTACTTTTATACAATCATGATATGCATGATTGTCTCCATCATCATGGCTGTTATTGCCATTATTGGTCTCATGGAAAACTCCAATATCAGAATGCTGGTAAATTCATCTTTTAAACTGCCCAACTAAATCATTTTATTTCAAAGTCCTTTAACGTTTGCAATTTTTGTAGGATAACGTATTCCACGCTGTTGCCGGGCTTGCGGTCATCATCACCGCAATTATCTTTCTAGTTTCTGTCTTTGAGAATAAACGTGGCTTCACCAATAGCATGTTTGCCAGGCGTTTAGCATCTGGGGTGAGTTGAGACAAGCAATCAATCCTTCCATTTTTGGCATTCATGAATGTATATTTTATAATTTCTCTTTTAATTTTAGATATTGGGATTCATTTATGGTCTCATCTGCGCAAATGTTAGCTGGTGGTTGTTCCGTGCCTAAGGAATCAAATAGAATTTACATATAAATAGAATTTCACTGTGCCAGATTAGATCACTAACACTTGAAATATATTTTGTGAAAAGTAGGTATAACATGATAGACATTAGTACTCATTCTAAGTATTCCTTGCACAAACATTTCATCAGTTAATTGTATTTTAATGAGTAACTTCCCTCGCATATCAATACTTAGGTATTTACGGATGTATAACGCGCATATTACTAAACTATGAACTGTACTTAATATTGTTTACTCTAATCTGAATTGTTTTTCATTTTTCATGTATTACCTGCTTTTGATCTGTAGAAAGTCATATCAAACGCGGTTTTAACGATGCGCTATTTATATTTTTAAAGTGAATCTTACTCAGTATCTGCAATTTAAGTGCTGATATCATACCACCAAAACCAAGAATCTTAGTTAGATATTTCAATTTCCTGTCCTTCAACCCTTCTACTCTTTCTTACCTATGATAACATTTACATGTGTATTTGGATCATTGTCATTTTTCTAAAAGTGTCACCTTATGTACATATTACATAATGTTAGTAATGATACGATAAATGTGTTCTTTATATTCACGGCATTACTCAGAAAATAAAATGTTGTATCTGTAAATTATAGCTATTATCAATATTAATTAGCCCATTGTTGTTAATGCAGAAGAAATATTTATCCTTCAAAAGTCCGAAGGTCATTTATACGCTCGCTTATATGGAGATGTACACATTTGGTGTCATATTGTACAACCGAGTTTCTACGAGTAAAGTTGAAAGACAGATACAAAAATGAAAAGCAGGTTGTTTATGGGACATTTCAAAGGATTGCCCGAAGCTGCATATTTGTATGAATTTGTTTTCTGCAAGTAATGCCATACACGTACATTAGGCAAAACTCTGCGTGCGGGAGTATATTGTACGTAGGTGGTTGATAATAGTCACGATATCCAGGATGGAGTTTGGGGTTGTACTAAAAACTTTTGAGGAGTTACCGGAGCAAATTGTTCGAATGTGCTACATAACAGAAAGTTTATTTTTTTACATTTGCGAACATATTTTTTGTAGAGATGTTCTACGGGAATAATCATTTGGCACGCTTTAGCAACTTCACAAGTATTAATTTTCGCCTCTCGTTTTATTTCATCACGAAAAATTCATTTTATTTGAGCCACACCTGAGAAAAACTTGCAAAAAGATATTTATGTAAAGCACGGAGTATTCGCAAGTTTTTTTTAGACTTGATCGTAGCAGATTGTAGGTGAGACAGTTTAGTATGAACATGACATGACAGGTACAATTCTGAATTTTCTGAGGATGAGGATATGTCATGTTGACAGATCATTAATTTTAGAGCATAAAACTTTATTGCCTTTCCAATCGTTTGAAATCAACTTCAGTCTAAATAAATAATTCCCAACGAATTGAAAAAAATTATGAGAGATTCTTCCAATCCATTTCGATTCCTGCTTCACATCACACATCACAGACTTTTCCTAAATGCACATTGCGGTTACGGTTAGCATCAAAATTCCATGTAGAGCTAGAGAGTCAAATGCAAACATTCATTATGTATTGAATGCTTTGGTTACTATGATATTTTGGTCTGTTCTTTATTGATCCAACAATGGTGTGCAAAATATTTCATGGATCTAAACAGAATCTATTTTCCCTTTCATCCAGCGGTCAAACTCGTTGACTAACATTTTTCTCAATTTTATTGAACACGATTACAGATTTTGTAAAAGTAAAACAAAATAACGGTCATTTTAAACTTTTGTTTCAAGAAGGAAAAGTAAAACATGTGTGATCATGACGCAAACTTAGGCGACCACGCCTCCGAATACGGATCCCAAGCATCCAAGATAAAAAAGCGAGGGAAAAAAGATGATACCCTCCTGGTCACCAGCAAGAAGGTTAAGTTAAAGCCCCTCCCGCCAATCCCACAACTGCCAAGTAATATCGAGGAGTATTTCAGTGGCGTCAATGGACTAGAATATCCTCCCATTTTGCAAGTTAACTCATGGACCAGATCTGCCCCGTACAAGCAGGAGTTCACGGACTTAAGTCCGGGAGAGAACATAGGCAATCATTTTTCAAACGTGAAGTATCGCATGAAGGAGTTGATCCATCCTCCAAAACCCAAATCGATGAAGGTTCAGGTGGATATCAGGGCTTTCAAAGCACCTCCTCCCTCCTTAGACAAAAAATTTGCTTCGGGTATATGCAGCTACTCCATCATGCCCGTAGAGACACTCCTTACTGGAGATTACAAACTGACGCCACTTCAGAAGGAAATTGAAGACCAGCTTCAACCTGCAGCGAAGAAGAAGTTGATGGGTCCCAAGCTGGAAAAGAATGTTACGAAGAAACCTAAACATCTCAAAGGTTGTCCGAAACCTCCAGAAGAAGAAACAGTGGCAAAAGCGGACCACAGAAGCTTCTTTACAAGTTTATGCAAGAAGGGTGATGAACACAAAGAAGAAAGTTTAGACGACTTATCCAAGCAAAGACTCCTGGAGTTAATCTCAGAAAGGTTTAACTTAGAATTATCAACGCAAAAGATTTTAGAAAAAAAAACTCTAAACGTTAATGCTTTCTACAGAACCGAACTAGTAGAACCTTTATGGCCTGAGCAACAATTAATGTTGATGAAAATTGCGGATGAATTCACCCGAACCGATGAACCTTCTGAAGAGGACATTCAGCGCTATTATCACTACATAAATGTAGGTTACTCTTAGAACTCCTTTAAAAATCGCACGAAAATTATAAACAGCTTTTCCATTTTTACAGAGCATCTCGGACGATGAAGTTGCCGAATGGCCTGTCGAAATGACCAAGCACATTCGTAAACTCATCCCGAAGAAAAGTATGGAAAGACGCTCCATGAAATATTTAGTCCACAGATTGGAAAACCGATCAAAAGGCCTTTATAAATTTGCACTGAAGAAGGCAGTCGTAGATTACATTTTAATGGATCCCAATGAAAGGATTCGTCTTAGGATCTACAACGTCCCAAGGGACTACCCCAAGCATTTGATTAGAGGACCTATTCCTTGGCATGGGAGTTTTCAGGCAGCGAGGGAAATCATTCGGGCGTCTTTGTATATGACACATCCTGTCGTTGTTCAGATCAGAAAACTTTGGGATGAAAAGTAAACAAGTTCATAAGATTGATATAATTTAGATCGTAGGATATCTATCAAACTGAGGCTGAATTGTTTATACTTAATGATTTTTTTAGATATCGCCATCAGAAATTTATCAACATGGATGATTTCTTCGATCCAAATGTTTTACCCTTGACTCCTCCAAAACTTAGGGACCACGTGAGGAATATTAGTGATGAAGGGGAGAAATCTGCTAGTTAACGAGTTGGTCAATTATAAAAATACTTTTATAATTTTTCATAATTTCAATTGTTGAGACTTCATACAATGCATGTTCCAGAGCCAACTATCATTAAGAAAATCTGGAAATACTTGTAAAATTTTATAGATGGCTTCAAGATGTAGCACAGATATTCGTCGATCTTAAAGAAACATGGTAAATTCTACAAATCCTATAATTCTAATTCAACCCTTAATCATATCATAGTATTTATATACCAAATAAATCTTTAAATGAAATTTAAATATTTTCAAGGGTTCACCTAGTGCCTCAAAGGCAATCAGGAAATTTCCAAGCGCTCAATAAATTCTTCAACAGCACGGCAGGGGTAATGTCCCGACAAATGCGAGATATGATTGTGGACACGATGGAATACTTTGAAACCGTTTTTGAGCAGTATAAGGTTAGATTAAACTACAATTAAAACTTCACTAGGCTAACGTGAAAGTCAAATGTATGAAGAATCTTATCTCATATTGCCCCAAAGGATGGAAACGCATACAGCGGAGAATACGAAGAGAGGCTATTTGAAACTAGGCCGATTTTAACGGTGACTTTGTATGCTGGTGACTCCCCACCCTATTTGAGGTTCCGACCTCAGCTCCAGGAAGTGCTTTCTAGAGAACCAACGCTCACTGACCGAATGGATTGTATCAATACGATAACTCAGCAAATGGCTAGTATCATTGCAGGAAGTAAACTAATTCCAAGAGTGGAGAAGATTCTATTTCCGGATCTGTACCAAAAAGATCTTAACCTTTTGGCGGTGGCTTTACATGAACAGAGAATGCGGGAGTTGATTTCTAGAGTGTCGGACGTCATAAGGGTGAACCTCCCCGGACCTGGGTTGTACGTACAGTTTTACGATAATTACCTATGGCTCATTGATGGCACTGCAGATGATAGGCTGAAGGATTTTTTAGACAGGGAGCCGAACTTTAAGGTTTGATTAAATCATAAGCAATTTACAAAATAATATCAATATTGAGTACGTTTCTAAAAATCCAATATATTTTTTTACAGTACATGAATATCAAAATTGACGAATATCAAAAAATCAAGCAGGAAGTATTTCAGTTCCGGAATATGCTTCCTCTTGGATTCCTCGCTTTAGACTGTTCTGGTTTCAACAATCACCTGGTCCAAAAGATAGATTCCTTAATTGACGTTATCGTCCTTGGCGAAGCTACCAAGAACGAGACTAATCTGAATACGTAAAATTTAAATTCTAAAAACTGCCTGAATTATGTGATATAGCTTCACTAACTTTGTTTACACTTTTCCGTTAGGGTATTGGAAACATTTGAAGAAATGGCTGCTAAAACTAGTGAAAAAGTGGAGTGTACAGCGGACCTTGTGAATCTCACAAACTACCTGAACAAATGTATGTCGGACACTTTCTTCAAGTTAAAAACGAGCATTGCGGAAGCCATGCAGAGACTCCTGTTCCTTCTGGATCATTATGTATTTAACGGTAAGAACTTTAAATCACAAAGAGAAAAACTTTCCATGATGATCCCTTCAAGTCTAAAAAATGTTTGATATTTTGCAGAGGAGCAACTAGAACTCCACAGTAGAGCGTACAGCTGGCCTGAACACATGGACAAGATATTTAATCAAAATTCCACTCGTCTTCAGTTAAAACGAGATCAGGCAGAGGAACAGTTAATTTTAGATCGTCAAAAATTTCAAAACAAACTTACCAGGATTATTGCTGCGCTGGAAGTGTATAAAACTAAGGACTCTCCATTTTTAAGTGCAGAAGAACTTCGCATGAACTCTGAAGCCTTACAGAAGATTAACGATGAGATCCAAAAATGCATTACAGAATCTGACGTATGTAAAATCATTAAGCCAAACTTTTAAATTTGTCGACGCCGAGCTAATATGACGAATGGTATTTTTTCTGTAGAGAATCAACGAAGAAGAGCGTTTATTGGATCAGGAGCAGACCACCTTCAACGACTTGAATCAATGCTTGGCTCTGGTGGAGCCTTATTATAAACTGTGGACTACCGCTTATCAGTTTGATGAGAAGAATAGGATTTGGACTGAAGGACCATTTATGGGTCTTGATGCTGAAGCAATTTCAGAAGACGTGGAGAGCATGTGGAAACTTATGTACAAGCTTGGAAAAACGTTCCAAGACCAACCTGGACCTAGAAAGGTGGCGGATACGGTCCGTACAAGAATCGAAAAGTTTAGACTGTATATTCCACTGTTGCTCTGCATTTGTAATCCGGGTATTCGGGATCGGCACTGGAGACAGGTTCGAAAGTTAATTTAATTTGACTATATTAACAATTAACATTACATAATATGAACAGGTCAAGAAGGCTCTAATACTTATTTTACTTTTAAGATGAGTCAAATATGCGGAGTTGATCTGAGACCAACTGCGGAGACTACCTTGGCAGAAATGTCCGAAACGGGCATTGCTAAATATGCAACTCAATTGGAGGAAATCGCAGCGTCTGCGTCTAAAGAGTATCAACTTGAAAAGAATCTAGGTAAAATGAAAGGGGAATGGGCAGATGTCAAGTTTGAATGTCACCCTTACCGGGAAACCGGAGTGAGTATACTTTCCGCCCTTGATGACATCCAGACAATGTTGGACGATCACATTTTGAAGGCTCAAACAATGCGAGGGTCTCCATTTATCAAGCCATTGGAGAAAGAAATGAAACGGTGGGAAGAGAAGTTATTACAGATGCAGGACATCTTAGACGCTTGGATTAATCTGCAGGCTACTTGGATGTACCTGGAGCCGATCTTTAGCTCTCCAGATATCATAAAGCAGATGCCAAACGAGGCGAAAAAGTTCTTAGCTGTGGATAAAGTCTGGAGGGATATTATGAAGAGCACCATAGAAAATCCACAAGTCCTCCGAGCGACAGAGTACCCCCATATGCTAAAGGAGTTAAATAAAGCAAATCTCCTCCTAGAAGAGATCCAGAAGGGACTCAATGATTATCTGGAGAAAAAGAGGCTATTCTTCCCTAGATTCTTCTTCTTGAGTAATGACGAACTTCTGGAGATTCTCAGCGAGACCAAGGATCCACTTCGAGTACAACCCCATATGAAGAAATGCTTCGAGGGGATACATCGCCTACATTTCACTCCGGATTTGATTGTAACCGCAATGATCTCAGCGGAAAAGGAAGAAGTTACATTTGTTGGAGTGATCCGACCACTGGATGCTCGTGGAATGGTAGAAAAATGGTTGATTCAAGTGGAGCAGCAGATGCTCGCATCCCTCAAAGACGTGGTGAATCGCTGCTGCTTAGATTATGGAACTACCAAGAGACGAGATTGGGTGTTAAAGTGGCCAGGCCAGATAATTATCTGCGTAGACTCCATTTTCTGGACTGCAGAAGTATCTGAAGCCATAAAGAATGGGACGATGTTTAATTACTTGACCTTGAGTAATAAACGTATTGACGAAGTGGTCATGTTAGTCCGAGGAAAGTTAGATCCGAATCATAGGATAACTCTCGGAGCCCTTATTGTAATCGCTGTACATGCTAGAGACACTGTAGAGCACCTGGAGAAAGTTAAGATAAGCTCTTTGTACGACTTTACCTGGACAAGTCAGCTAAGGTACTACTTGGAGAATGGAGTCGTACGGGTGAAGATGATTTCTACAGATATGCGATACGGTTATGAGTATTTAGGAAACAGCCCAAGGCTTGTCATTACTCCACTGACCGATAGGTGCTATAGAATTCTTATGAGTGCTATGAAACTACATTTGGGTGGTGCTCCAGAGGGACCTGCTGGAACTGGAAAGACTGAAACCTCAAAGGATTTGGCAAAGGCAGTTGCCAAACAGTGCGTAGTATTTAATTGCTCTGATGGTTTGGATTACAAGGCCATGGGTAAATTCTTTAAAGGATTGGCACAAGCCGGTGCTTGGGCCTGTAAGTATTCTACTAACCCAAGCAAACTAAAAATGTAAAAAGGATTTGTAGATTGTCTAAAGAAAAACTATTTTGATTTTTAAGGTTTCGACGAATTCAATCGTATCGAGTTGGAAGTGTTGAGTGTGATCGCTCAACAAATCCTTACGATTCAAAAGGCTATTCAGGCCAAAGTGAAGACATTCATGTTTGAGGGAACTGAGCTCAAACTGAATCCTACTTGCTCAGTTATCATTACGATGAATCCGGTAAAACTATGATTTGAGTTGAAATTGATATTAGACTGAAATACTTCGCAATTTATTTATAATTCTAATAATATTTTGAAATAATTTAGGGTTACGCTGGTCGATCTGAATTGCCAGATAATTTGAAGGTACTTTTCCGAACTGTAGCTATGATGGTTCCGGACTATGCGCTTATCGGAGAAATCTCCTTATATTCTATGGGCTTCGTAGATGCGAGAAAGTAAGTCAACGAATTTAACAAATTGAAACGATAGCAAAAGTATGAAGGAAGCTTGTTGCATATCTTGAGCTTTTTTCATTTTCTAGCTTATCTGGCAAGATTGTGGACACCTACAAGCTGTGTTCAGAACAGTTATCATCTCAACACCATTACGATTACGGAATGCGAGCTGTAAAGTCTGTACTCACGGCTGCAGGCAACCTCAAACTTAAATATCCAGCGGAGGATGAATCCATGCTGGTTCTTAAAGCCATAAACGATGTAAATCTGCCCAAGTTCTTAGCTCAGGATGTTCCTCTCTTCGAGGGTATCATTTCGGATCTTTTCCCGGGAGTGAAGCTACTCAAACCAGACTTGGACACTTTGGTCGCTGCAATGAGGGAAGTGTGCGACAGGAAGAATTTGAAAGCGACAGAATTCTTCGTAGAAAAAGCCCTACAAATATATGAGATGATTTTAGTACGTCATGGACTCATGGTTGTGGGCGAAGCAATGGGTGGAAAAACGTGCGCTTATCAGAGCTTGGCTCAATCTTTGACCGACATCAAAGTGAATAAACTTCCGGGTTTGAATGATAAGAAAGTCCAGTATAAAATCATCAACCCAAAATCAATCACAATGGGTCAGTTGTACGGTCAATTCGATGCAGTCTCCCATGAATGGTCTGATGGAGTACTGGCAACTTCATTTCGAGAGTTTGCTGTGTCAACGACTGATGACCGAAAATGGATCGTCTTTGATGGTCCCGTGGATGCTGTGAGCTGAACAAGAAAATATACTAAAAATATTTGGCCTGAATTTAATTTTATTTCTCAATTTTTTCTCAGGTTTGGATTGAAAACATGAATACAGTTCTAGATGACAATAAAAAGTTGTGTCTTATGTCCGGAGAGATTATTCAAATGACCCCAGTAATGAACATGATGTTCGAACCCGCCGATTTGGAGCAAGCTTCTCCAGCTACTGTATCCCGTTGTGGAATGATTTACATGGAGCCTCGGGAGCTAGGCTGGAGACCCTTGAAAGACGCTTATTTGGATAGACTAGGCAAAGGATTTAATGAGGAGCAAAAGGAAATGATTGATGAGCTGTTTGAATGGGTTGTACCAGTCAGTCTGGACTTTATTAGACACGAATGCAAACGCTTCGTGAATTCCTCAGAGCTCCATTTATTCCAGGTAAAATAAATTGCGGGAGAAAATAGCCAGTGTACATGTTTCAGTTGACGTTCATATCTAATTTGTCATTTAAATTCTTGTAAAAGGGCTTCTATCGAATATACAACTCCCTCCTTCGCGGAGATTCCGGTACAGACGATCAGCAGCCTCAAAGCTCAACATGGCTTCAATACTGTTTCATTTTTGCAGCCATTTGGGGTCTAGGCGCTACGTTGAATCAAGAGAGTAGGGAAAAGTTTGACGTGTTCTATAGACAACTTCTCGCAGGGAATAATAAGGACTTCCCTAAACCGAAAGGTTTCAAACTGAATAAAAATCAGCTATTCCCCGAGAAAGGAATAGTTTTTGATTACATTTGCGACAAGAGGAACAATCAGTGGGTCTTTTGGATAGATATTGTGGACAGGGAGCATTCTAAAATTTCTCCCAACGCAAAAGTCCGAAAATATTTCATGAAATTAAACATCCATTCTAAACCAAATTGGGTAACTTTGTTCAACTTCGTCTTTTTCATTTTAGGTCACAGAAATCATGGTGCCCACCGACGAAACTTCAAGACAAGTATTTTTCTTGAAGATGTACATGCTCAACGAAATCCCTGTCATGTTCCTTGGTCCTACGTAAGCATACTACAATTCTTGTTATCTATTTTGTTAACTTCCTAGATAAGCATGAAAAAATTTAAATATTTAGGGGAACTGGTAAAAGTGCACTGACACTTAGCTACATGATGAACCTCCCCAAAGATAAATACATCCCAAACGTCATAAACTTTTCCGCCCGAACTTCTGCCAATCAAACACAAGACATTATCATGAGTAAATTGGACCGAAGAAAGAAAGGATTTTTTGGACCTCCCATAGGCAAGAAATGCATTGTATTCGTGGATGACTTGAATATGCCAAGCAAAGTAATTCAAACGCATTATTCTAATTTTTTAAAAAAATCCAATCAGCTGGAAGTTTTCAAAAGTCATTTCATTATTTAGGAAGTTTATGGTGCTCAACCACCCATTGAAATTCTACGGCAATGGATTGACCACAAGCACTGGTATGATAAGAAGGACACATCTACCATCAACCTGATAGATGTGGTAAGTAGGAATTTTGAGTTTTGAAATTTAACGGCTTCAAAGTTAGTGACGAATGCATGGTTTTATAAGACTTCAATGATTTTTGTAATTTTCACTTAGCTTCTGGTCACGGCAATGTCTCCACCCGGTGGAGGTCGTACGGACATAACCTCCAGATTTGTTAGACACTTTTCTATCCTTTCTATTGACTCCTTCGATGAATCCACAATGAAGAAAATTTTCCAGGCCATAGTAGACTGGAACTTTGCTAATGAGTTTGAGACAGAAGTGGTGCGTTGGGCAAGGCCTTTAGTTCAAGCGACAATGCAGGTTTACCAAGCTGCAGCTAACTTATTCCTCCCAACTCCTGCTAAGAGTCATTACGTCTTCAATTTGAGAGACTTCTCCCGAGTGATTCGTGGAGTTCTCCTTATGCCTAATACAGTTTTAAAAGAAGGGTCTAAACTAATGAGGCTCTGGGTTCATGAAGTGTATCGAGTGTTCTACGACCGTCTAGTTGATGACAATGATCGCCTAACATTTTTCAAACTGGTCGGGGACACGGTAGCTGAGAATTACAAAACCGAAATCACAAAGCTTTTAGGTCATCTCGTCCCACCCAAAGAGAATCTAGAGGATAGTCACATACGTAAACTGTTCTTTGGAGATTACATGGATCCCAAAGCGGATATCATGGTGTACGACGAAGTAGCCGATTTAAAGGAGCTCAGTGATGTAATGGAGTGGTACTTAAAGGATCATAATTCCATGTCGAAGACTCCCATGCCGTTGGTACTTTTCCAGTTTGCCATAGAACATGTCTCCCGAATATCTCGAGTGTTGAAGCAAGACAATGGTCACGCTCTCCTAATTGGTATTGGAGGCAGTGGTAGGCAGAGTTTAACTAGGCTAGCAGGGTTCATGGCTGGATATGACTTGATCCAAATAGAAATCAGTAGAACCTACGGTACTCACGAGTGGAGGGAGGATATTAAGAAAATTATGAAGCATGCTGGAAATGACGGGAAACCAACAGTGTTCCTCTTTGCCGATAATCAAATCAAGGATGAGAGCTTTGTTGAAGATATTAACATGATCTTGAATACTGGAGATGTGCCCAATTTGTTCCAGGCTGATGAAAAGGGAGAAATCCTGGAGAAAATGCAAAGTGCTGCGAGGGAAATGGGGAAGAAAATTGATACGACTCCCTTGACATTGTACAACTTTTTCGTGGAGAGAGTTAAAAATAATTTGCACATTGTACTGGCGTTTTCCCCAATTGGAGATGCCTTCAGAAATAGGATGAGAATGTTCCCCTCCCTAATTAACTGCTGCACAATTGATTGGTATGTATTTTCAAAAAGATTCTCCTACAAATCACCTTTCAATGAAACGATTTACATAGATTTTCTTGAATTACCCCTAGGTTTACGGAATGGCCGGATGATGCGTTGACAAAAGTAGCGCAAAAATTCTTGGCCACATTGGAGACGGAAGAAAGCTACCGTATTGCTTGCGTCGACATGTGTCAAACATTCCATTCCTCGGTTAGGATTTTGTCTAAGGAGTTCTGGGAGAAGTTTGGTCGCAAGAATTATGTCAC
>JAANSQ010002201.1:0-12586 GCA_036850885.1 Lepidocyrtinus dapeste | reverse complement strand
TAGCAAAACCATCCAACAAAATGAGATATTTTTTACAAAACCATTCAAATACCTACTCTACTTCTTGTTCCGTTTGCATGGACGTTAATGAATATAAATGTGATTCATAGACATCATACACACACATCATAATAATATTTTTTAACTTTAAATTTTATAACTATTTACTACAATAAAATCACGTAGTGTGGAACAAAAGGAAAAAAGCTTTAGTGAATGCGGTGAAATGGAAAATTTCCTCTGTAAACTACTTTCACTCCCATCTCCACATTATTCCCATTTTTAGAGACTCGTAAATAAGTACCACATCATCATAATAATTCAAGCAGGAAAATAGTGAATTGCAAGAGTGAGAGAAATGAGTTTAACAAAATAATGATGGTGAGAACGATGAAAACGAGCAGAGATCACGGTGGCTTGCAGGATGTGTGTTTTTATGGAGCCGAAGGTAATAGGTAAATACTTTTAGATGGGTAGAGTTAGAGCACATGTTATATGAAGACAAACATAGTCTATTATTGTATATAGTTTTGCCCAACGAAAATAATCATTTCCAGCGTTGTGCCATACATCATACTCCCTCTTAATTGCACAGTTTTAGTACCATCTTCAAAGCCCGATCATGGAAGTTCAGACTACCCACTCTCACTTTCATGAGCTAGGAAACAGCATGAAAGTTTACTAACTCAACTAAGCCCTTACTTTAGTAGTGCAATGCAATTGAAAGAGACAAAGTGGCGCATCAGCACTATTATCCGCACCTCTCTTTTTCCCCTGCGATGGGATGATTGTAATCATCATCATACTCACATTTAAAGTGTGACTGTGATATTACTCGGAATTAATTGAAAATTTACAATGGCAACGGAACGATTCTTTTAAATGAATACTTCTTCATTTAAATTAGAGTAAACCATTTAAAAATATTAAATCCAGATTTGATTAGTGTGTAAAACTCCCATGCTACAATAAATTTAAATTAACTTTTGAAAATTAAATTTTACTCGTTTCGAACCAGTAAGTTAGTAAAAACAAAAGTTTATTGCTTTTTAAAGGTACGTTTTAGTTTAGTTTTGAATTTTCTATTTTTGAGATATAGTTTGTACTAATTCAAAGTGTGATCAACATCATCTTTATTTTGAATGTTAGTTTCTCGTTATCTTGTATTAATTCCTGTCCAAATTAGTTTTACTACTATCCCTCTAAAGTAATAAACATTGTGAAATAGCAATAAAAAAACAATGTTATGTGTTAACACTTTTGAGCTTCATGAAAATATATCTATGCTACCCGTAGTATTACAATACAACTCTAAGAAAATGTGAAAAGTTTTTAGCATTTTATCATCATACTTGTAGAACTCTCCTGTACATCCTGTACAGACGAAGACAAAAGAGACTGACCCGACCCACTTTTTCTGCTGCCAAGATATAGTAAGTACATGGCAATTAAAAGTGAAAGCATAAAACTGCTATGAGCTACACATGGACTTTAAATATCATAGCTGGTAGTAATTTTCGACAATTTTTAGAAGTTCAAAAGAGCTGATAATTAAAGGCAGCGCACTATTTCAATTACCCCTCTCTCAACTGCATTCAAATTACGACACGGTGCATTTACATGTATATGTATATAATGAACAAACGTCTCAATACCTATGGGCAACAAACACTTCGGAATTGGGAAACATTAAGAAGAAAACAACATCAATATATGTAATTCACGTTGAGGGTAATTAAAACGCCAAATATGAAGGCATTACAAGAAAATTGAACTTAACTGCAAAAGCATTACCTAAAAGATGTATCTTCCTGTAAACTATAAACATGGCATTTTATGGGATGATTTCACAACCCATTATGTGTTTCTGTGATGCTTCTCACTTCCATATTTTGTTACTGTGAAAATCAAATCGATCAGCATCAGCAGCAAATACTGCATCCAAAAATGTTATGGTGTACGTAAGGAACCTCTATTTCCTCGAAAATCCGACTTGAAGTTGACTTATAAACTGATAGAGATATTTATAAACAAGTGGTTTCACGAATTACCCCGGACTTTAACTATTTGCAAAGGCAGCTACTAGCTTTCACATATAAGGTTAATGTCAAACATGCCTTGATTTTACAATGTCGCAATGCAATTTTCCGGACAAGAATTACAATAAAATTTTCACTTGATGAAATTTTTTCCCTAAAACCATTTCGAAAAATGTGTCATAATTTTATGGCACATTGCCTTTCAACTTTACAAACTCTACTTATTTTGTCTATTTAGTTAACAGCAAGGTTGGCAGAAACACTTCAAATCATGAACCTAGATAAATATGATTTCAAGATTACCTAAGTATGTTTATATTTCTTTTCGATTTCAGTGTCTCAGATTTCTTTGGAGTAATAACACAAATGCCTTTGCCAAAAAGCAAAGACTTGGTAAGCTTTTGGTCAGTTTTTTTTTGGTTGTAAGGAATGAAACCGTAAACATGAAACAAATAACAAACAAAGCTAAGAATGTTTACTTGAGTAAATTGGGTTCAATCTGGTTGGTAAACAATTTTTTTAAAAGTTGCCGGTAACCATATTATGAACAACCACTGAAAAGTTAATAGTAAGCAAACAAAAAGTTAAGACACCCTAGCAAAATAAGAAGCAAACTTGAGAAAGTACAACAAACTTGGAATTCAGACAGAGTTAAGGCTACTAAAANTTGGAATTCAGACAGAGTTAAGGCTACTAAAAGATACACACTCGCCCGTATTACACACTAAAAAAATTTTGTGGATTGTGCCTCACATGTTAAGAATTTTTTATTTTATGCAAAATACGTTTTCATATTAGTATGTAGGCTTATAAAACACTTCAGTCAACGAATTAATAAAAAAACTGATAAGATACTAGGTAGAACAGATATAATTTGTTGTACAATAAGTTTCTCTGTGATTTTTGTGCACTGACAACGTTACCCCGTTAATCATTATTATCAATGGCATAGAGAAGGAAACAAGACATAAGAAATAGTCTAAAAATTGAGTATATATCTTCGAAAGGTAGAAGAAGGAGGAAGAAACTCACTAATCCGTATTATTAGATTTTCTTTATTACTTTTTCTGTTAGGAAAATAACTTTTTACAGCATACAACATCGCTCATCTTCCTTCCAAGGAAACAAGTTTCATTCTTATTCATCCGAATTTATTACTGTCAAGGTGAAGGAGATGCTCGGGAACAAATTCCTTTGCATTTTTATGGTGATGTGGTGCAAGAGAGCGTCAGGGCTAATATAACAAGACAACCGTTTCATTTCTATAAGTCAATAAAATAGGGAGATCCTTGTGCATAAAAAACCAATACTTTTTTTCAGTTTTTATGGGGGAGTAGGATAGGGCAGTAGACAACCGGAAGGAAATTCCGGGTTAAGAAATGGTAGCCACAAAGTATACAACCGGTAAGCTATTTTACACGGTAGACTTGAGTAAGGAATAAAATGGAAACATAATCAAATGAAGCTCGAACACAAAATAAAAGAAAGCCAAAGCCAAGGCTATGACAATATAAAAAAATATTCTCGTAAGAACCAACCGAGCACAAGCATCTTCCAAGGCTCACACGACATGACAGCGCTAAAGTAGTCTGATCAATGCAATACCTTATGAATGAATGCTTTTTCAATGTCGGTAATTTTTTTTCTGCGGAGGAGGGATAAATTCAAAAAAGTCTAGAGATATGAAGGGGAATAAGATCAATTTTTATTTTTACGAGCCACATCAATTTCCTGGGAAAGCAGAAAGTCACTCATTCGACAAAGATTGTGTTTCCTCTCCCGCCAAACGTGGATGAGATAGCATGAGACAAAGCTCTCATTCAGAAAGACAATGCACTTTCACTTTTGGTTATGTTACATCCCTTTACGTGTTGACTGATGTTTGTAAAAGTGATGAGGAGGATTTTTATGAAAGCGTGTAGAAGGAGGAGGGAAATATAAATGATATGGATTTTGTCTAAAGGAGGAAATGTGTGCTTGAAAACTTGCTCGAGGAGAGAAAATACGACTTTAGCTTATGAAGACTTAAGACAAAAAAGGATAAAGTTAAGCTTTTACAAAGAAAGAGTTCCTTATGATAGACGGAATTTTGTGAGGTTAGTCCGACCGAGAGATAAAGTTCACAACTTGTACAAAGCCTAAATTTAAATTGCTCGTTAATGGAGAAGTCAAATCAGAGATTCATTTTCTTGCAAAGGTATTGCGTATTTTCTTAACTAGGCATATTATTTTACACAGGAAAATCAAGGGACCAGACAAACCCTTCCCTTTTGATCAGAAAAATTTTATCATGCGGTAACTTATCGTAACACTGAGAATGATGGAAACTTTGGAACACCCCTTTACTCAAGATCTTCGTTTTTACGTTTATCGTAACGGAAAAACCTCAATTTTCTCTTTTATGAAATGAATGTATGATGCACTTGAGTGCGTATGGATGGTCAATAAAGTAGCTCCGACATGCTATCCCAGGTAATAAGGAGATCGTCAACCGTATCATTATTCAACTACATACGTCTGGGCTCATAAAAAAGGATGTTTGGGATCGAGCTAAATGAGCTCTCCATATTGCTCTAAGGCTATCACGAATGAAATGGGCAAGCTACCATCTCATTTTTCTGGTGGTTAATTTAGCCCGGAAACGCTGAGAGTTTTACTTGTCTCATGCTCGGGGTGAGATAAAGAGGCAATAAAGTGCTTTATTTCAGAAGAGCTTCTTTGTCGAAACGAGGTCGGTAAATAAAAAAGGAAAACTCTATCCAAAGCCTATGATCAGCATAAGAACATTATTATCTAATGAATTCGATCTGAGGTTAGTAATCTCAAGTAATTCGATTGAAAACTGGTAAAAAATGATTATGCGTAATGGAATAACGAAATTGGTCTCGGTTTGAAGGGATAATATGATTGGCGACTACTTTAATGATGAAAGGGATCAAAGAAAATTTGCATTTTCATAATCATTTGATCATTTAGATCAATCCCAGTTTACAGCTGAATGCTTAAGTGCTTCACACTTTAATGTCTACCCACTCTTTTCAACTGTTCTCTTAACATTTCCAATTTGCCTTAACACTTTTAAGGAATGTCCGTTTCTTTCCGCCTGCAACCATACAACGAAAAATGCGCAGGTACAAAGTTATGTCAGATTAATATGTTGTAATGATCAGATTATTTGGATCAGAATCATGTGCATGTTTGATCTAGTTTTGATGTGACAGCTGCCAAGTCTCTTTTCTGACATTAACGATATACTTTAGGTAGTTCTTCCTCCATTCCTTCGTTCGACGGGTTGATGCCATGAATAAGTAATATTGCAATAGATATTTTCCTTGGGAGTCAGCATTGGCGTGGCATTATCCTTTTAGCAAAAAACGCAAACCGAGAGAGACGGCAGAAGAATAATATATTATAGTACAAGGTAAATTGTGTCTCAATGGGTAAAGAAATGAGGTAAAATTTGGTGAAGCGAGAAAACGAACTATTGGATTCTTTAATATTTACCTATAAAACCGAAAGGAGCGATGATGAAGATAGACACCCTTTGCTATGTATTATCAACCATTATGTAACCATATCGTTCAGCACGATCGCATTTTCTTTATTACAGAATGACCTATCTACTTTTCCACCAAAGTGGAGACGTATATATTATAGTAAGGTAAATTGTGTCTCAATGGGTAAGAAATGAGGTAAAATTTGGTGAAGCGAGAAAACGAACTATTGGATTCTTTAATATTTTCCTATCAAACCGAAAGGAGCGATGATGAAGATAGACAGCCTTTGCTATGTAATATCAACCATAATATAACCATATCGTTCAGCACGATCACATTTTCTTTATTACAGAATGACCTATCTACTTTTCCACCAAAGTGGAGACGTAATTGTTATGATTTCAGCTTTGAGGTAAAATTGATTAGAGATTTCGTTTAGAAAAAATCTTTTTAGAGGTGGTTAGTTCCCCAAGAATTTTTGTTTTTGATGTAATACTGATATTTTTGCTGAATGTTTCGAATTTTAAATAACCACCCAAATGTTTTCGTTTACATAACTGGTTGTTTCCTACAACCCCCATGTAGTAGGTACTCCAGTGATTGTAAGAGATTCCATTTATGCAATGTATCCCATTCATCTCCACCTGGAAATAATAGGAAAGCATGCGTAAGCTGAAGTGTTGCATAAGTCAGCAACTGGATTGACTGTTACACCGTAATTCCGACGTGGCACTCTAGAGTCTATTGAGTTTTTAAGTATTAAGTAATGTGAGCATTATTTTCCATTAGTTTGATATCGAAATAAAAGTATTTGAACTTATATAATATTACTATCAGTTTTTATTCAACTTTCTCCATACATATTTGAGGTTTCTCTTATGCTTAAAAGTAGCTGTAGCGCTTATTTTTGTGCGTGCGCTACCCAGACAAAGACAAAAAGAATGAAGGATCACGCTATCGCGTTTTCATGCTTCAACGGCCAATGTAACAATATAGTTTACTCCAGGAGAGAAAAATGGTTTTGTACTTATGTAATGCAATCTCTTTTCTGTGTTTTCACCCTATGTGCGCTGTACATTTCAGACTGGTATCGTGTCTCTCGTAACAAAGTTACAACTTGGAAAGAACTTCAGATGTAATATGAAAACTCTTAAATTAGTATAGGCTTTTTCGTATGTGTGTGACTTTTCCTGAAATAGATAAGCCATATGTTACGTATCTCGTCTGGAAATGCACTTTCTCCACGAGGAATGTTCTCCAGCAGGAAGAAATAAATAAATCCCAAGTGAAGGACTTTTCTTGCTGCATCAGCGAGCTTACATCTTTCTTTTTAAAATAGCAATTTTCTACCCTTCAACTGATATCTCTTCGTGGCTGCACGTAATGCGAAATATACGAAGGCGTGTCAGTTCCTGGAAGAGGATTATATTTATAAAGGATTTTCATTTTTTTCTACAAATGCATTTTGTTCTATTTAGAAGTGCAACTAAGTGTAGCCTTCTCTATTTTCATACATGACTAGTGTTCTTGATCAGCTTTGATGTTTGTTGGATGGAGCTCCTTGTTAGTCTTGTCATTGCGTAATGTTCAGATAAGACTTCATGTCATGTGGAGAAATTTTTTGGGAGAGATATTTGTTTCAAAGTTTACCTTACCATTTCCTCTATTATTTATTACGTTTGATTTGAGGATCCTTGATTCGTGAAAGTTATATAAAATAAAGACATGAAACGCCAATACCAAACGCCATTATTTCTATGTTCAGTAAGAGATCCAAGAAACATTTTTAGTAACACAGTAAATATTAGTTGGAAAGCAGCTTAGTATTGACACATGTTTTAAATCAATAATTGCACCAGCAGAAAATGTACTCATTTTGATTGATCAGTGCCATCACATTTCACTCATTCATAATCATAATGTCTGTCCATTTAGACTGTAATATACAAACAAAAGTTTCCTGGAAATGTAGAAATCAATATTTACACCTATTGGTGCATTCCAGCACAGTAAACAATACTTGAATGTATCGGTACAATAGTCTATTACGTCAATCGTGATATCCGTTTCTAGAAATGGGATTGGGTAACTTCACGTTAGATGAATATAAAAATGTTTGATGGTAACACATTTTACTACGTTCAAGTACTGGAAGATCTATTGAGTTTCATAATTCGTGTGTTTACCTATTACACAAAGACGTGAATTGTACAATTGTGAAATTTATTATGGCAAAATATTTCGTAATCGTAACATACTTGATAAGGTATAGGTCTTTAGTGTTGGCTTAACAAGCCCAGAGGGAGCATTATTGTAATCTAGAAGTGATATCGTACACTTTACAAAATTTCCGAACATAAGTTTACTTTTGAATAGAATAAGCAAGCAAATAATCCAAAGACCAAACACTGACTCTAATACGCCAAATCAAAGTCAAAAATAATATCGAAATCATCTCACAGGCTAAAGGCTAGGGACAAGAATTATAAAAGAACGACTCTTCCACTTTTACCATCTAAAGCCTTCTAGCATTCGTTTCATTCATTTTGGAGTGTGTAGTCCTGGGGACAAAAAGGCTCATCATCTCAACAAGTATTTTATTTTTTTCTCTATAAGTCTACCACACTCCAAACTGTTTGTTGTTATCCCACGAATTTTCCTGCTGGCCAAGTGAAAACAACTGTAAAAACTACATATAAACTAAAGGGTTAAAATAGGTACAGTTCTCCCACAATATGAAAGAGGCATAGCTTCGGCATTTCTCTTTTGTCTCCAGAACAATTGGATCTCGGGGAATAAAAACATTCTGAACAAGAATAAATGTTAGTCATGGTCCAACAATACTGTCATGATTTCCATTGTTGTCTTGTTCGATGCCCTACTGCTCCTCCAGGTCGTTGTCTGGTTATTTGATTGTGTACGTTCTATTTGTTATTACTCGTCCAAAAATAAAATACTCTTTGTTAAACGAAAATCTCTCCAGGATTCCTTTTTTCTGCGAATGCTATGATAATAATAATCATCATCCTGTTACACAAGAAGGGAAAGTGTAGAAAGAAATGAAATGGAAACATAGAAAAACTTTGGAATCAAGAAGCGCTTTACGTTTCTAATAACACGATGCGAATTATTTGAGAATTTTTTATCGTATATTTCCTTGTCACAGACAATCCTTAAAAATTCTCAATTTAAAATAGGAACGCACCCCAAACCAAAACTTTTTTGTGTAGGCTTTCCCAAGGTAAAAATGAGAAAAGTTAAGGGAAAGTGTAGAAAGAAATGAAATGGAAACATGGAAAAACTATGGAATCAAGTGGCGCTTCACGTTTCTAATAACACTATGCGAATTATTTGAGAATTTTTTATCGTATATTTCCTTGTCACTGACAATCCTTAAAAATTCTCAATTTAAAATGGGAACGCACCCCAAAGCAAAACTTTTTTGTGTAGGCTTTCCCAAGGTAAAAATGAGAAAAGTATGGGGGTATTAAACAACCCCGGAAAATATAATTTTTATACGGTCCATCGATTTTAATGGTCCATAAATTTTACACTTCACCCTTTTTAAATTAAGAGTTTTGGTTTGAGCGGACGAGAAAAATAGGAAGCGCCAGTTACAAAAATTGGCTACTTTTCTTTATCTCATTCCCATCTCAATTTTTACCTCGCTTATTATATTCTTGAGAGCAGTGGTGCGGTACAAATAAGATTTTCTATCTTTATACCCTCTAACTATTCTGAAGATACCTGAACCTGGGGCTGAGGGTAGTAACGTAATTTAACTTTTAGAAAAATAACCAGCTATAGGTACATACACGTCTTATCCAGTTCAGCGATAGGCCAGTAAACTTTTTATGACTT
The DNA here is from genome assembly GCA_036850885.1 of Lepidocyrtinus dapeste. NCBI lineage: Eukaryota > Metazoa > Arthropoda > Collembola > Entomobryomorpha > Entomobryidae > Lepidocyrtinus > Lepidocyrtinus dapeste. Next base: position 3,189 of record JAANSQ010002201.1, on the reverse strand, counting down.
ACTACATAATATATACCGTATTAGTTCAAACTATGGAGTGTTTCAGAAAAATGATTGTGGAATGTCTCTCAATTTGAAAGTTTTCTAATTTCATGTGAAACTTACACTCTATTACAAAATTTACAGCTACACGTTTCAACCGTAAACAAAGGTTATGGATACTTTCTCTAACTTGCTTTTCTCACCAACAAACTGTACGCTTGTTTCGAGTTTAAATGAAAGTCTTCTACGGATTGCGGTGTATCATGAATTTTGGTCAGTGCAACACCAAATAAAATATTAAAATTCTCTTCTCGTTTTCAGAGATCCTTATCTATTTTTAGTACGCTCATTTACAAAGCTTAGATAAAATTAAATATTTGGGGTGAATCTTTATTTCTCACGTTTCTGGTAAAAAGAATTCATTTGAGTCTTATTTACCCAAGTACTTTTTTCTTTCACTATTAGATTCTATGTTGTCGACAGAAGGACACCAAAGGGCCCACATTTATCGATTACTGATAAATCAAAAAAAAAAAAAGGAAAAGAAAACTATATATGTTACCCCCGTGATTCATTATTTTCACATGAACAGAGGAATAGAACAAGCATCCTCTTGTTTCCCATGTCCTTTACAGGAGTTTCTTTGTAGAGCTTGGAACAACTTGAAAATTGGTTTAGTTTTTCCATCTTTCCTCGTCATTCTATATTTTGATGTCCTTTTTCCACTTAAGAATAGCCTATTTAAAGAATTTGCCTGCTCTTGGTTGTTTTAATGTTACGAAAAACTCGGCACTGCCATTGTTTCTCAGAGTTTAGCCCATTTGTTCCCCACCTATACATGGTATGCTGAAAATGAAAGTCGCAACTTGTTTAGTAGAGAAAGTTTTTTTTGAGAAAACGGGTCATTCTGTTTGGGACTACACTAATTTTAATCCTACATGCGTATCTGTAAAACGACTCCTCCGCTTTTTTTTATTATCTCGAAATGCAATAAGATTCTTTGGGGCTAGGCTTTACTACTCTCGAAATCAGAGTAGGAGTCTTATGAAGACAGTACCAATTGCAAGCGGATGTAATGGTCTGAAGCCCTGAAGGGACAAAAAAGGGAAAACTTGTACGCAAAAAAAATGAGAAAATGCAGTTATGGTAGGGCAGAGACTAAAAAAATGGTACAAGTTGAATTACAAAAGGAGAAATATTATTGTCCCTTTTGTCCTTCGTTTTTTTGCTTTCACACTGTGCTACCAGCCTACTTCAAAAAGGGAGGCGAAATCTAAAAGGAAAGGTCACCCTGTGTATTTGCGAGTCCTTCATTTCAACAATAAGTCTAAACAGAAGCACTGCTTCTCTTGTATGGATTCATTTGATCAGAACAATTTTTACAGCCCATTCATATCAAAATGAGGATTGCCGACAGATAAAAATCATTCAGAACTAAACCATTACGCGGTATTAAGGCGGATGTAATGGCTATCGCATAGCGTTCATGACAGTTTATATCTTGCCATGGTCGTAATAAAGAAACCAACGTATGAAAAAATCCAAAAAGAAAGAATTTTTATGGCGATGATATGATGACTTATAAGGAGCTTTAACTAGGGTTATACTTTAACAGAAAGTTATCATATTACAGGGCTTATCTTCGCAGCACCACCTACAGCGCAACTGAATTGCTTCGCTGACTACAAGGGATTGGTCATAACTTCTCATTTTCAGTTGGCAAGACAGTGGAAATGGGACAGAGATGTGGTTAGGTCATGCCTTACTACATTGTCCTGGCTATAAGACACTTACCTAATGTGCTATATAGTTTTTATTTTTGATATCTTCTCATTTCTTCTGTATTCTTGTCATGTTTTACAAACTCGGCAAAAAAATGTGTTAAGAAGGACGGTCAGATGAAACGTGTACATAGTTTGCGAATTTTCTCCGTTTCCGTTGTTATTACTTTTATATATTTCTTTTAAAGCAGTGGTGTAAATTTTTTTACCTTTGTGTAGAAATCTTCGAATAAGAGATAATTATGTACATTGTGGTAAAGGACGTGAAAAAGTTCGTATCTTCTTTATGATAAGGGAGGAGACATGTAATTTTATGGGAGAGAAATAATAATATCCTCCTCTTCAACTTTACACTAAGGCCAAGTTTTTTTCTTCTTAATTTCATTCTTAAGTTTGGAGAACGCCTGGTCCTTGCCAGTTGATCTTAGCTGTGGTAGGGCATCATTCTTTATAAATTATATTTTCCTTTAAAAAGGACGTTTCCCGGGGAATTCTACATGGTGAACCTGCATTTCAATGGCAATCGACCTGAATTAAAAGCTAGCGTTAATAAGCAGCGAAGGAACTTAAATATTTTACAGTGTTATTCCAGTTGATCTTGGCTGTGGTAGGGCATCATTCTTTGTAAATTATATTCTTTAAAAAGGACGTTTCCCGGGGAATTCTACATGGTGAACCTGCATTTCAATGCCAATCGACCTAAATTAAAAGCTAGCGTTAATAAGCAGCGAAGGAACTTAAATATTTTACAGTGTTATCCAAATACACAATGTGTATCTCAATTTTTTAAAAAGAGGGCTGGCGTTTCCAAGTATTATGATTAAAACTGTGTCACTGGAAGAATCTTGCTTTCAAAAAAATTTCTGGCGCACGTTTCAATTTTACAATGTGCACATATTTTATGACCCCGTGGTTGAAAATAAAAGTTTTATGGATTTTGAAAAGTTGGGTTGAACAAATACAGCAAAAACCGTTTAAAAAGTTCTGACCTTAAGGACTCAAAGCGTATAAGAAGTAAGCCGCTCAGAACTGAAGTATGTTCGCAATTTCTTCAGTAAGAGGCATCAAATGAAAATGAAAAACAAAGTTAAAGAGGGATATGAGCTGTGGTACAAGACAACATCTAAGTTATGGGTGTTGCCCATATGTTACATAAAGATGCGCTTTCAACTCTCAGTATCATAAACTTGAAGAAAGTAAGTGGCATGAGGGAATTTAAAAAGGTTTTCCCATTCTTAAAAGTGAGGGGTTCTAGGAAATTCGAGTTACTCGGTTGAAAGGTTTCAATGAAACTTGTTCCACAGTATTGTTTACATTTTCGCTGTTATCCCTTACGTTTTTTATGCAATGCATTATCACGAAAAACCCTTTCATTCTACATTCGTTGCCCATTGCTTTCATTTTGCTTTCACTTTCATTGTTACCA
>JAANSQ010002200.1:0-12588 GCA_036850885.1 Lepidocyrtinus dapeste | reverse complement strand
GACAGACAGACGGACATGTCAAAACCAATAGTAGCTTTCAGCTACGTAATAATTTATACTTTGTACAATAAAAACATTTATTGCTTGTTTGAGCCAATTAAGTACACTCGAGCATTTTCAATCTGAACTGCATGAGGTAAATCATCAGCGTCCAGTATTGTATCGTCTTTTATTTCTTTGGCTTTCTGCACATCTTTTACTTCCTTCGGTGTACTTTCTTTATTCACTTGAATAACGACCTTATTTTGCTTCTTGAACTTATACAACTCAAATAAAAATTGCCCAGACGCAATAACCAGACCTCCAAGAGTAACTAGAAAAAGGCCAGTAAACTGCGAAAGAATTAACTTCTTGGGACCATCATCACGCTCATAAAAGACTTCCGATTTATTCATGGATTTTTCCCATTCCTTTCTCTGGCCTCTAATAAAGTCTTTATCCAACTGCAGCCACTTAATTGTTAGACCCATCTGGAGAGCAGCTTCTATAGTTCGGTCCATGTGATGTTTAAAAATTGCTCGTCTTTCATAAGTCTAAATTTAACGATAATTAGTTTTTACAAGATATTATTTTACTTAAACTTATGAATTCGTTCCAAAATATTGTTTCACTCACAAAGCCATCACCAATGAATAACGCAATCTCACTGGATTGAGTAAGTGGTGCGTAGCCAAACCTATCAGAAACATTTCTTGCTCCGGCATACTGAAGAATTCCTTCCCAAATAATGCAACCTACGTCTTCTTCCAGCGCTTTAAAAAGACAATTTTCTGGATGGGGTATGGGCTCCATTCGGTGAAACAAAGTCTGAAAAATTGGGTTTGTAGATGATGATAACATATCATAAGCTGCCCCAACTAAAAGATAAATCAAGGATACGGTGAAGACAATTACTAGAATATTCAATGAACGCTTAGAAAGTAAAAGAATTTAAAATCATCAATTTAACCTTTCCCAACAGTATTCAGAGCAACCTTAAAAGGCCCATAAGCAAGTTCCTCAAAAGTAGTAGGAATCCAGGTCTCAATGGGAAATGCAATTAGGGTTACTAGTTTTCCCCGATAAGCGTTAGAAATTACTAAGGAGTAAAGAAGCCAGAAAGCACACAGCATCCTAATCGAGTCTGTTTTCACAGGACCTTCTCGGTCCTGCTCCATGAATGTCGTGAATATGTAATCAAACATTTTTGCATAAGTCCAGTTTTTACTTTTAGACGTAGGGTCTGTTCCAGCTTGGGTAATGAGTTTCAAACTGAAAGTCATGGCAATCAAAGTGACTAAGAAAAGTCCCCACATTAAGGGAGTAAAGGGCCAAAAAATAGCCTTGGAGGAATAAAAATTTCTTGGAGTGTGAGTCATGAAAAAGAACCATTCATATGAAAGTACAGATGAAAATCCGAAAAATGCCTGGCGACTGTAGGTTTCTCCAACAATGACGGCAATGTCAGCCTTGTCATAAAGTAAGTCTCCAGCTGCTCCAACCCAAGTTCCATTCTCCAAAGGTTTTCCTGTAGCTTTCTCAAACGAGCTCCAGAACATGTGATACGTAAAATTAAACTTCCTAACGGCTTCTTCAAACCACCACTTGTAAAATCCACGCTTGGGGCGATATGCACCATCTTTCCATTCCATTTCAAAACGGTATTTGACGTTTGGTACAGTTATGCGAAACTTTTTTCCGTTGAATACTTTCGTCATGTCTGGGAATAAGTTTAGTGGGTCGTGTTTTGCCGTTGACGCTACTGCAAAAGATGTTAGTTTCTTTATCACGGGATTTCCATTGTCCGCATAAAAATCTACCGTTTTGCAATCAACATACTCTACTACTTTCTCTACTTGATCAATTGATAGTGATAATGCAATTTTGAATTTGATTTTTTCTCCAAAGTTTGGAGACAGCAACACCACATCTGCAACCGATTGGATTGAAGTGACAAATATAAATTGATCCTCATCCTTCCTTATTACTGGGGCATAACGTGGAATGATTGTGTCAAACAACCATGGCTCATACTGAGGAGGGTCAAATTTGTTAAAAATGAGTATTCCAATGGCGCAATGACGTTGGGTGTGTCGGTGAATATCACTGTGGCGAGGATATGTCACGTTTGGGGCAAAAAGAGATAACATGCGACACCCCGAAGATGGTTGGCTAAGATTAATGAGGTCGAAATCTTTGATAGAAATTTCGTCTTGGACCAAATTTTCGTGTAAATAGAGAACCTCACAACCGTCTAAGCTTATCAGAATCTGCTTCAACACAGAAAATATAGCTTGGATTCCCGTCATTTCTGTTGTTGCACTTCTTTGCTTTCCGTCGATAGTTTCAAAACCTGATAATACTATGGCGATTATTATTAACAGGTTACTGGATGTCCTTATCTCCATTTGAAAGTTCGATTAGCTTTTATCATCTCAAAAATAAGGGTCTCTGAAAGATGCTTTGTTATGACTATGAAATGACAGTAACTGAAGAAAGAAAGATACTAAAATTGAACGCTTTGGTAACAACGTCAATCGCTGAAAGCTATTTCATATTTAGTTGCCTTACATAAAGGATAATTAAAAGATACTTTGCTTGATATGAGGCTTGAACTTCGTCCATATTTCAAACCCAAGCGAGTCTTCGTTTGTCATCCTTACAGTTATAGTTTCTACTAACTTCACAAAAAATTCTATATAGCCGATGACAATTTGAAGTTTTCAAGCTTTTGCTTTTTAAACCTTAAGCAGGTACAGGTAGTTTTGTATGCATAATTGGATCGTTAGAGTGTCAAATTACACATTTCAGTCCAACCTTCCAGTATGCGTGAATCCATTTTCCAACTTTTATGTGTGAAGCTTATTTTGTATTTATAACCGTTGAGTACGCACCAACTATGAAGTCGATGATTTAGGTGATATTTTATTTAATCGAGCCTCATTCTTAGCGACTTTTTTGTCATACTTGTCTCCAAGCTTCTTCTAAGCAATTACCAGTTCTATACTATAATTTAGTCCTCTCCAGATTAACAGCATATATGTAATTACATAAACAAATGTTAGGTAGGGGCATGTTAAGTGATTGTATTCCATTTAGTAGAAAATAGTACAAGCAGTACAAGGAATCCTTGGAAAGGTGACTTTTTTGGATTATTGCAGAGCAATTAAAACATTAGGTTGTTGTTCTTCAAGGACAGGTTCATTTAAAATTGTCAAAATAAATAAAAAAGATTTAGGAACCTAATATGTACAATACATAACACAAACTACAGGTATTTATTGGATGTCAAACTTTTATATACATATATATCTTACATAACCCCGGTGTACATTGCCAAGTTCTAGAACTCTTTAATCGCTTGATTTTAGTTGGTAGTTATTTTCCTGAAATAATGTTAGTTAAGTTTTGATGGAAGTGCTAAGTAATGCATAAATACCTTCTAATCCTGAAAAAATTAGATTCAGTTTTCCTTTTTTTTTTGCTTACGAAACAAACATTACGAACATTGTATTTCGCTTAAATTATTTCAAGTGTCATAATTACTGTAGAACTTGGTTGTGTAACTGTCTTATTTCATAGTCATGAGAAGGTGTGGATACTTTAATAAGATCTCATGCTGGCGTGTTTAAGTGTAAAAATTCGAGTGACTCTAATAACTTAAAACCTGGTTTGCGAAAAAATCAATTTAAAATTTAAAATGATTAAACCCTGATAGCCAAAAACAACAATGAAATCCTACAAGATGCTTGCTTTAGGGTAAATTAGATAAGATAGCTAACATTTTTCTTCAATCATTAACGTTTGACAAGAATTTGTATAGAGCGAATGTAATGTATTTCTCAGAAATCCCCGGTAATAATTACATTGAGTTTATGCAACGAACCGTTTTAGATTGTCAGAAGCAATTAAAGGCACGACACACCGATTAATTAAATATTTGTCAACTTTTCAGATCTTATGTATTAAAATACTTAAATATGTTTATGCTCACAAAAAATCCATTCTCTGGAGATTTTTTTACTTTCGCTTCCTTGAAGCAAAAACGACTCTACCCGTAGGGGTTTTAATTGCATGTGAATCAATCAAAAGTCTCCCTTTTCCAGCAGCAGATTTACCAAGAATGCCAGGGTAAAGCCCAGGGATAAAGCCAGCGGATGCCACACCACCAGTAGCCGGAAACCCATTAGGAAGAATTATGCCCCCAGTTCCTCCCGCAGTTGCAATTCCTCCTAATGCACCTATTGGGGATGCTATCCCTCCAATGATTTGTGGACTTTGTGGCGATCCCGAAATGCCTGAAACTGCTCCAGTAACACCTCCAATTACTGGATACGGCTGTGCTATGCCACCAACCACTGGACGATTAGAAAGGGCATTGGCAAGGCTCAACAATACAGAATTATTGACTGGAAGAGAACTCCCCAGCAATGCATTAATAAAAAGTTGATTCCGTGGAGTAGTTGTGGTAGTAGTTGCAGCGGTCGTGGTGGTTGCAGCCGTTGTCGTTGGAGGTAATTGCACTATAATCGCAGGTCTCAAAAATCCGTAATTAATTGTAGCAGCTCCAACTGCTGTACCCGCCAACTGAGTGGTAGTCGTCGTACCGGGATAAATAAATGGCCATGGCCACTTGACCACTCGAGAAAGAAAATAAGTTTTTTTTTGTTATTTTATAAATAAAAGTCTTAAAAATTTTTTCATGTCAAACGTTTCCAAGTTATGGATTACCAAATGCTGAAGAACTTCCTATGAGAAACGACAAAAATATTCCACTCCAGAATTGCATCCCAACTGTTATTCGCAAAGGATTCAAAATATACTTCATGTTTCCACCAATCTTAAACTGATTATTTGAATTGAGCCTTTAGGAGGGACTAAAACCAATCACAGAGATGTTTCCAAGAACTAATGCTCGCATTTGGTTAATGTTTCACGTTTATTTCCCTGAAACAATTCACTTGATCAATGTCGGTAAGGTTATTCGCTTTTATGAAGCAGGAACGAATGATGGCAAAAAAGCCAAAAAAAATCTACTTTAAACTTTCATTGACCTAATCGACCAAAACAAAACCAAATTATTTAGTTTTAAACTTTGAAATGAGGAATTCGCTGTGTTTTGAATGCGTCAGCATAAATTGAAATGCATGTCGGCATCGGTAATCAAGTAGGATAAACATTTTTTATTTATCATTACATTAGAAAGGATTTCAATTTGTATTATAGCCGAATGCGGACCTAATAGCGGCATTATCTCATTTACCCCTGCTTTTGATTTCGTTGTTTTTGTTACGAAAGAACGTTGAGAACAATGAAAGCTAGCTTAGTCACACATAAGTCACTGGAGCGAGGACAAAATTTAATTCGTAAGGGGCATCTAGCGATGCCATTCTAATCTATTCTGTAATAAGTTAAAATGTTAACCAATGAAACCCTTTGATACAAGATCCGACCTAAACTGGGCATCCAAAAAGCCAAATCCAATCCCAATCGAAGGAATTTATTGAGAGTCAACTTTCTAACCAACATTTCAGTTTCCAACTCGTCAAGTCTGAGTCAGTGTTGCATTTATCGTGTAACTTTTCCAAACCATAGCAACCTACATAATCTGCGGTAGCAGTGTTTTCATTTTAAATAGACCTGCACAAATTATGGTTTTAAATGCCGTAATTGTTAGATTATTTAGTGATGCAATAATTTACCATACACAATTTATATTATGCAGAAATATACTGTTTTATTGAATTTAAAAAATGCGCAAGGCTTAAATATGAATTCATGCTGATCAGAGGAATGAGTACAAAACAGAACAATAAAGACAAAGAAGGCTAGGATAGGTACAATGTTTCACTTGATTCGTTACACCAGCAGCAGCATACAGAGCGAGTAAATCCGCAATATCCGTTTCCGTTTTAGCCTAAAAATCATGTAGAAAAAATAGTTAAGGTAACGGAATGTTTAAACGTAAATTTTTAGGCCTGTAACTCACGTCCGTATCCCCCACCGCCACCTTGGTAATCATTGGTGAGGCCACCTCCGACTCCAGTCCCATATCCTCCACCTCCAAAATATCCTCCTCCACCTCCTCCTTGATTGTATCCACCTCCTTGGTTGTACCCGCCTTGATTATAGCCTCCTCCACCTGGGTATCCTCCTCCCTGGTTGTATCCACCACCAAAACCTCCTTGGTTATATCCTCCGCCCACCCCACGGCCACCACCACCACCATAAGGGTTGTAATTTCCACTTCCACCGAGGGATGGCCGCAAAGCTCCGTATTGCCTTCTAACGCGATTTCCTAAAAGTTTTCAAACATTTTATGAATTATGTGTTTCAACTGACGTTCGCTTAGTAGGATCCCACCTACCATTGAAATCATTAGCAATGACGATGCCAAGCAGAGTGGCGAGTAAGATTACGACGGAATACTTCATGGTCTCAACTTGCCCACAAAAAATCGGATGATAAAAACTTTTTTCACTCTTGTTCAAAGCGTCTCTTCCAGAAAAGCGGATTTTGGTGACTGAAGATGAAGATCTGCGGGGCTCCTTTTTATACAAAAGTTTGGAGCCTGGTTCTAACATTCCTCCTTAAATCTCCATCTACGGTCCATCTTTCTCTCGGTCACGCTTTAATTAAAAGACATGACGAAGCAAATTGAAGTAAAAAAGTGAAGTAAAAAACACATCATCAGGTTTCCCAAAAAACAGTTTGACCACCCTGGAAAACGTTCAAGGTTTAATAAAAAAATCGTTTCGAATTGGAAGTGACAAATTTTTTTTATCTATCAAGAGATTTCAAGAGTGGGGTTGTACCTTGAAGTTGTGGGATACGCGAATTATTATCATAATGGATTTCTTATTTTTCAAATGGAGTTACATAATACGCATATACCACGGTACCTTTTGCAGTTTGGTACAAATATTGCACACAAATTAAATGTATATTTTTGCATTCTTTTTCTTTTGGCGATTCGCCCAATCAATGTGCCTTTCCTATCTTGGCTGTCTGGAAAAATATACTAACATGGTAAAAAGGATCGATAAAATTCTGTTCACCGTTAATGACAGGAAGTATGGGATCAGCAATGCCTATCAAGTTGCTTGACATGCAATTGAAAAGGTGGTTAAGCTACAACGGCGACGCAGCTTTCAATCAGTTCGGTAAACCGTGCCAAAACTGTACACTCTTGGCAATTGACAGGATGCATCTGAATCATTAATAATCTAATCTGTTGCCACATCACTACACTCACACTCAAGCCAAGCGAAAGTTTCACATGCATACTGAATGAATTATGTTGTACAGGGGAATATGAGAATAATCGTACAATTTTATATTTCCTAGTAAGTTTATTATTAGGAGGATTTATAATCTGAGTAAAGTATCGTGATAATTAAGAGTTTATTAGTTAATTCTAAGCTTTATTTACCTAAATAAAATATAATGAGTCTATTCAATTATTTACACGGTAGGTTCAAGTTAATTATGAAAAATAAATAACTTTGCAACAAATTGAACTTAAAAATTAGGTCGCTTTTCTTACGTAACTTAACTTAAAACTGATTTAAGTGCATACAGACTGTGGGGGTACTTTCAAAGGCAAAGAATCTAAAGAAAACTCGGCAGCTGAGAAAGCTTGCATTTCCTCAGGGGTAAGATCGGACTCTGCACTATATACAAATTTCTGCTGGGGAAGGCTTGCTGGAGTAGTCGAATTGGGTTGTCCAAAACCGGCAGATGCACCAACACTCCCACCACCACCACCGAAAATACTCGGCGTCCCTTGCTGAGCACCACCACCAAATATACTGCCACTTCCTGTGGATTGAGGCACAGTGGGGTTTCCTCCGAATATACTACCTGTTGGAGGAGTAAATGCGGCTTGCTGCTGCCCTCCACTAAATATGGAACCACTCGGCGCTGCCTGATTTTGGGGAACTTGAAAAAGTCCTGTGGCAGGCTGCTGCTGTTGAGGTGAAAACATACTTCCTTGGAGTTGTGGTTGTGGCGCAGCTGCAACTCCTGGAGTTTGTTGGAATAAACCCGCTTGTGGTTTATTCTGTTGCTGGAAGAATCCTCCAGGGACTGCAGATTGGTTGGGTGGAGCTTGTTGTTGGAACAGAGATGGTTGTGGTTGAAATAGTCCTTGTCCTTGAGGAGGTGTACCAGTCTGTCCGAATTGAGTTTGCGCCTGTTGCGTTCCGAATAATCCAGTTGGTGGGGCTGTGGTCTGCTGAGCCCCTGCAGTTTGGAATAGGCCAGCTTGAGGCTGCTGCTGCTGACCAAAGGTAGGAGCTCCTCCAAATGAAGCACCACCGAAAATACTCCCACCTTGAGATGGTGAGGCTATCCCTCCACCGAAAATACTAGGTGCCTGTTGATTAGGGGCTGCACCAAATATATTTCCAGGCTGCTGTTGTGTGCCACCGAAAGGAGACGTAACACTTGGAGTCGTCGCGTTTGCTGGAGCAGTTCCTAGACGTTCCTGTTAATTCAATATAATGAAATGATAAATCTTATAAACATTTTTCGTCATTTACTTCTATACTTTTTACATTCTTACTATTAAAGCCCGATTTTCCATGGTCGGCTGTTGATAATTTATCCGTAACTGCTGGATTTGCTGACTACGGAGTACAATTTCCTGTGGTACATTGTTGCCACATTGACCAAAAGCTAAACGAAATTCTTCAAAAGAAAGATCCTCAAAGCCTGGCATGCAAGGCTTCCCTCCAACTGGGCCATAACATGAATACGGCCATATCTTTGCGTGCTGCCATTCTTGCATATCCTTTTTCACTACCTCCCTGGTTTTTAAAGTAAATAACTTGGCTCATAAAAATTCATTTATAAATATACATTTTGTATTATTTCTATAATTAAGCCTTTATGCGATTATTACACAAGCGCATCCAAGTTTTGGTTCTGAGCTGCGGGTCTGGTCGATAAGTTCAGGGCACCTTGGTTAAGGCCTCCAGGAGGCTGGAATGTAGCTGGTGCCAAGGCCCTATTTCCAAAAAAGCCTAGGAAAAATAATACATTTTTACTAAGACGTTGGGAAAATATTCAGATTACATAATAGGCAAATATTATGCTCACCAGCCTGTCCTCGCGGTTCATGGTAAAATCTACAAGAGTTTCCATATCTGCAGGTCCCTTGCGCGTAGAATCGACAAGGAGTTAATGATGTCATCTCTGAAGTTGTACCAGTAGAAGAAACTCACTGAAATTAACACACCAAATTTACATAAGAATAACGTTGAAAATGTCTGATTTCTGGCATTTCAAAAATCCTAAAGGTTGCCTATTGAATCCCATGTTCCATTCATATTGATTACTCCTAAATTATATATCTTTATGCATGCCTTTTGATTCTGTGAGAAAGTAGACGGAAAGAGATAGCCAAAAGTAAGATAACTGAACAAATTTTTATTACTTTTCTTTACCACCACACACAATTATATTACAAATTATGTTTAATTATTTTAAATATATGATTAACACAAAGTACGAGCTAGGGAACTAAAACTCGGTCAAACAAGAGATCAAAATACGACGAAGCTTCAATCTGGCGCCACCATCACCTCCACTGCAGACAATGTGCGTGGAGTTGGGCTCCACTGTTACAGTAGCATTATCTGAAGGCTGCAAAGTGTGAGAAAGTAAAAAACATAGTAAGAACTCATTTATGGGCTCATTTCAGTCATTTCCCTTATGTTTCATAAAACGACTTACAATTGTTATTATAAATCCAGAAGAATTGTGCTGAATCTTGGCTTGCGAAAAGCCTTCTTGCAAGAGTTTTTGCATTACAATAGAAGAGTCCAAAGAACCCCATGCATACTTCGTAGGCGGACATTTCCAAGGATCACAGAGGTCCATAGAAGGCTATAAAATTTAGAAATATGTAGACATTTCAATAAAATTGTTCCGATTTTAAAGAAATGTGAATATTTACCTTTTGCAGCCTAAACGTATTATTTGTAGCATCTAAAGTCGCGGTTATTGTGGAAGCAATAGCACCGCTTTCATCTCGAACAATAGGCTCCACTTCACTAGCAAGAATAGGGTCCATAACAGCGGTTGCCACGGATCGCTTCAACTTCATCGTTATAACGGATCCACTGGTTACCTTTTGCACGGAAGGGTACTCTATGACCAAATCTACTCTGTGAGGATATGCTCTCGGCGGAGATAAGTAATCCTCGTGAGTAATTAACTTGTCAGGTTTTAGGTCTTTGATGAGTTTATTTGCTTGATGATAATTCAGTGAGGTATCTATTGGACAGTAAAACGCCTTCATGGCCAATGGCTGGAAAGGGGCTAAGCATTCAAGATGAGGAAATTCAGCCTCTAACAAAACAAAAAAGTTAATGTTATTGTTTGGTCCAACATTTGCATAATACCAAAGAATATGTAATTTTAGTTTTTATAGTACCAGTGAATATTATAGAATTGTTAGCATTAGAACCCCATGTTTCAATTAAATGAGTGATATCCCCAAATCGAAGGCTAGGATGTCCACAGAAAAGAACACAAGGTTGGCGAAGTTCAGGAATGCCGTGTAGGGCTTTGCAATGACGGAGGCGCCCATCTTTCACATGTTGAGCGTGTGGGAATGGATCTTCTGGTAAATAAACTTTCCTCTGTTTGTTGCTCGAAAGCCTACAGAGATAGTCAACATATTAGTTGCTTCATTTACATCCGTTAAAATTAATCTGACTGGTAAAATGTAAATACAGTATTATTTTTTTTACCATTCAGCTAAAATGTTTGAATACGCTAATGATGTCTCTGCATGTGGTGAGATAAAGTAGAAAGGGTACGTTCCGCACCCATGCGCATCTAGATGACCCGTTAGACATTCAAACAAGTCATAAATGATTCCGCTGGGGTAACAAGGAAAGAGGACGTTTCCACCATTTCTTAAAGTATGAACTACAGCCATGCAGATTTCGCCCATCATTGCATCAGGATTAAGTATTGGTGCCCTGGTCAATCCCGCGAGAATAAAGATGTCAGCATCTTTCAATGGCGATTGCTCCATAGGGCTGTCAAGTCAAGAGAGGGCAGTAATTTTAGCATAAACAAATTGAAGGTGTAAGTCATAAAATTAATATATTTATTTACCTCGGGTGGGTGGTTAAAGTGGAGGAGGACGTTACATAAACTACCTTCTGGTTTTCAGATTTTATGATCCAATTACAACTTCCTAAGGAAAACCCTGAGCTGACGGCAGTTGCAACCACTTTTCCGAACACATCCTTTGGAAACCAAAAATTAAATGTTTTTCCAGATTGCAAAGAAGGAAAATTTTTCAATTGATCGCTTCATTACCGTATTTTCGTTGAATCCTACAATTCTGACCCTAAGCAGCGCGTCACTAATAGCTTTCTTGCTGTATATTTCTTTCAAATTGCGGTTAAAGCAAGAGTCTCCTATCTTACAGGGGAAGTTTAGTGAAGAGTCTAGTTGCTTGAATACATTTTCACATTTGGAGGCTGATTTATTCGATTTCGGTTTCGGAACCGCTTGAACAAATTCAACCAGTTCTTCCATGAAAAATCGTCCAATGTTAACCGTTGGTTCTGTAGCATAAACAGTTCCTTGGAAGTCTGGGTTCTCAGTGAAAAATGGAAGAGCTAAAATTGAGGATGAATTGGACACAAGAATGACATCTATCTCTGAAATATCCACCGAAGATTCATAAGGAACTCCAAACAATGGAGTTGAGTCCACCAAAACCACATTATTCACCTCGCACAATTCCTGCAATTTAAAATTTACACTAAATTTACCTGGTATGAAGCTGAGAAAAGCACTGAAAACTTAGGACATGACATACCCCTTCAGCTGAGCTTCGATAGTTAGGAAAATGTGGAGCAGATGTAAACTTTGAATTCCCAGCTAGTGGCAATGGAAGGTAATTAAGGACTGTAGAAATGTCTAGCGAACAATCCAGCATGATCGTCAGACCCCTCCATTTTAATATGCCACAGGGCTTGGAGCTTGTTCCCAAATTGTACTGAAAGCACACATTCAATGCAATTCAATGCAACGCAAGGATGTTATTTATGAGGTCGAGGTGAGGTGAAATGATTGCGAGCAGTTTTTATGCATATAGATTTACATAAATTATAAAGAGATGCAGCAACTGATGACTTGAATCAATGAAATGGAAGTAATTCAAAAACGCCAAATAGACCCTGACCTGAATATATATAAACTTACGTATTTCATTTGTTGGCGAATTTCAAGAAGGTAGTAAAGCCGTAATAAAGAAAGAGGACTGTCCAGCAAAACAATGCAAAACAATACTAAATGACAACTGACTTTACACTAAATCACTTCTCTTGTTGTTAATCACGCCCCACGAATGATCATCATAAATAGGATAACATTTAATTAATTTAAACAAACCAAACCAATGCAGTTTTTGCATCGTAGATTGTCTGTCAGAAGCAGAACAGAAAAACAAGCGATGAAGAAAGGACCAAGTGCATTAATAATTTTGCCAAAGCAGTACCGCTTTAATAATTGGGGCAGCTTGAGAAACAAAACTAGTACGGCGAATGGATGGAACTAAATACCTTTCTCTGAATTCTC
>JAANSQ010002199.1:0-12592 GCA_036850885.1 Lepidocyrtinus dapeste | reverse complement strand
GTTGAATTATTTAAGCATTCCGCTATTGGAAAAACTTGACTTTATCGTAATGACTCTAAATGTCTGTTTTCAATTAAAAATTCAAATAGATTCCGGTTGACTTTGTAGCATAATCTAAACAAAGTAAACTCCTCAACACATTTATTTAAATGAGCATAAATGTCAAAGAGGACGTGGATTCTAAACTCATCAATCTAGTTTTTAAGTAAACTTTATAATTTTAATACACTTTTTCCTACTACCATTAAAAAACCAAGCCCATTAAAAGTCAACTGTAGCCTAGCCACTTCATTTTTTGTGACTCAAAGTAAATTGTAGAGCCATACTAAGATTTTGTTACCTTTGGTACAGTGTTTGCAGCGGTGTTGGATTTTGGGTGCAAGCGATGTAACCTGAGCCCTTTAATATCTCAGTACGTGTTTGCCGTCTGGTCTGGCTTTAGACCAATATATTTGTATGCTCTAATGTGTCCCTCTTTCAATAAAACAAAATCTTATCGTTTATTATTTCACTTGGGGAAAAATTCATTCATGATGTAGCAGAAACTTTGTTTGTGGCCATTCAAGATAAAACTTTATCTTTATTTCTTCTCTCCGGAGTAATTTTGTTGAGAAGAATTGAATATTAACGTAACACCATATTTTCTGGACAAAATGCGTATCTATGCGTATAAACGGGGATTGGTTTTCAGAGACTGTTATCTAATGTTCTTTTCTTCTTTTTTGTACATCTTGAGAAATTAAGCCAGTTCGTCTCCTTGAAATTGTGATTAAGGGACCACCAAAAAATTATTTTCTTTTCTAGTAAAAAAAACTCGAATCAAAGGGTTATAATGTAGCATTTTTTATGTGTAACTTAAGCCTCCTTCACTCCACTTACTTTTCTACATGTACAGTTTTATACGGAGATTAAATTTCTTTTTTTCTTACAAAAAACATTTTCCAGAGAAAATGGAAAAAGGGTTAAGGTTAAAGTAGACCTTGAAGGTAAAATCTTGAAGAGAATGTGGGTCTCTCTCTATAAACTGGTTTTTAGGAATAAAAATCATCAATTTGTATTCATTTTGAGTTGATTTGCTCCATACCCTAGTAATACAATTCCAGAACAACAGAATCTTCACTCTACTCAAAACCTAAAAAAAAATCAAGAGTGTATATGAAGTAGGTAGATTAAAATCAGAGAAGTTCTTTCCTCCTTGATGATGTACACATTATTATTGCCTTTTACACTTAAAAAACTCAATCTTAATTCTGGTCAGAGAGTAATAAAGGGGGACTTGCTTGATTTTTAATGTAATTCGAAATGACTTGCTTTTGCTTTGCCCACTCAAGAAAGAATCAAGAGGGGAAATCAAGTCAAGGGTGGAACCAAAAATGTATTTTTTATAAAGAAAACTTAAGAATTTATGATCAGATTTTAGTTTAGAAAAGTTCCTTTATTTAAAACCGTTTGTAAAGAAACCGATCAATCGATTAATGAAATGGCAAAGTGTTAACGTTGCCCTTTTACCTTTCGCACATTCCAGTTCTTTGGCAGAACATTAACAAACTAAATACCATCTCCATTTTTGTAGTTCTCACCTTCCTCTTAATGACTTGGAGAATGGGCCATTTGGCCAAAAACTGCATTGACAACGAAAGGATGATGGCCCATAAGTAATTCTCAATACGTGTGTATCACCTCCTCGCTTCCTTTTACTACAGTAATGATTCCTACCAACTAGAATTTTAAACGAAGTAGAATAGCATATTTTCACTTAAAAAGAACGTAAAGCATTATCATAACTTCTGTAGGGTACTTAAAATGCAAAGAAAAATGAATCTTTTATAAAAAATGAACAATGCTCTGTAAAAACAAAATGTGAATGAGTGTTTAACCCTTTTTCATTCTAATTCTTTTTTACAAAAAGAAGCGCCGACACTCTAGATTTTGTAAACGAGTGAGCAATGAAAAAAAAATGTATTTGAGCTTAGAGCTTACTTAAAGGTGCTCCTCTCAGCTTTTACTTTGGCTATTGCGAAGCTATGCATTAGTTTTGATTTGTCCGTCTGTCCGTTTGCTGGATAACATCTGAACGCGTGAACCGATAGATTTTTAATTTATCATTAAGGTATTTGAGACTGTATAGATTATCAAGAGGGAATATTTTTTTTAACGACAAACTTAGGCTCACATGCTGTAATCGTTTCAAAATTATTCAAAATGTTCAGCTACGTTTTAAACAGCTTTTAACAGCTCTATTATGTATATTCATTTTGGTCTTAGTTATGAGACTGGCATCAAATCACTTGAGATCGGATCGCTTCATCTTCATTATGAGCCGTCATTATCATTATCATTAAAATAAGAGGTACACATATACACGAAAAGTGTATCTGCATTATTGAAGTGAAAATTCTTTATTTTTTCAAACAAAAACTAAACCAGTCGATCAAATTCGAAATACCATTTTAATCCTTCTGTATTGACAATTGAAATGCGAAAAGGATCCCATTACATTATATAGTAAATAGCTATAGTTCATCTTCAAGGGGTAATTTACGTATCCAGTTTTTCCGTGAAAAAGCCCATCATGATAAAGCAAAGATACAAAATCTCTCGCCACTATCTACATGGTAGCTTTACTTATGTCAATTTTATGCAAATTAGTGCACTAATATCTACCATCTAAATGGTAGAACGAACCACTTTAAAAATCCATTGTACTTTAAATCAAGGCATTAGCATTATTTCCACTCTCTAGATATTATTACGTTGTCACTGATCATCATCTACCTGGGTAATCGTAATCGACCGGCTCAAATCAATTCATTAGGGAGAAGAATGTGGATTTTTAAGTAATAATTCATTTGCCTCTCTTAATGCTCTGCTCTTGATTCAGGATGAAATTAAAAGTAAAAAATTGAGGAGGCAGTGCCAAGGATCTCAATACATACCCAATTTTTCTTTGCCGCTCGTATCTACTTAATCTGCACGTGTGGTGGTGGCGTGGTGTGTCTCCTTGATTTCCTTTTTTACAATGACTTTGCAAACGTCAGCGTGCACCCTTGCATGTTGATTTTTCCTCATAATCTGCAAATTGAGAAAAGTAAAACAATGAATATCATCATACAAGCATTATTTTTTTTTTTTTTGGTAATTTTGACATCTCTCCAAGAAGTCACTATAGAGAAAAAAATATATAAAAAATATGGTACAGGACGAAGCAGATTCTTTACAAAGATAATAAGAAGTGTACTAATGGAGTGCGTCAAACCATAACTAATTGAGATGGCAGCAGTTAAGAATTTCTATATCATTTGTACACATTAGACGCTCCAACCATGAGACATGAGATAGGTGTGACGATACAAGATATAGAAATAATAAAATAACGTATAATTTATATTATCTTGTGAACACTATCTTCCAATTTTTTAACGATAAGATCATGCAGGCAGAAAAGGAGCAAACCAGAATCAGTGAATTCCATTTAGTGAGAAAAAACAACTTTTCTTGTTTGTAGAAATAATGGTGCTGACATGAAATTATCGTATGCAAAATATTTCTCTTCCATTCCTTTATAATTTCTGTACATTTAATGATTTATAAAAATGTAACTGGATTTAAGGCTATTCTTTGACTTCTGGATGCTTCTTAGGTTTAATAAGCTACATTAATATAAATTATTAAATTCATTGATGCACTTTTATTCTTTCCTGTTTCAGAAGTCCTCGTTTAATTCATGTAGACTTCACCTACTTCGACTACGGTGGCAGTAGTGGCAAGCAATAAATTATGAATGGAAACGCTTTAACCTGTCTCCTGAGAAGCGTGCAATCTTGTTCAGACTACAAAGTGCGCTTATGTTTCTACACATGTTTACTCTTTTCTACTCTCTATTCATGTACACACGGGTAATGTGTGATGTGTCTCGTGAAATGACTTTTGTCTCGCTTGCAACTTTTTTTTCGCATGTTTACATATTTCTGCAATGGCAAAATTATGGGGGTGGCAATCACATAAAAAATTGCTAGTGGGGAGCAGTGATCCTGTTCTTACTATCCAAATCGTTCAATGTACTTGTACCCTATCATTACCTAGATGGCTTCTTTGCTTTAGCATTAAAATAGGCATAACATGTTGATTCCTCACCGCACCGGTTGAATAATGTGACGTGACTTAAGTACTGAAGTATGGTAGCTAAAGTTGAGCCCTATAAATGATTATATTTGCCCATTATATCTTCCACTAGTGCAATGTGATCCGACAGTAAAGAAAAAAACGTCAGTAAGTGTAGAGCCCTAATTTATATGCGTATCAAAAAGAGAACCAGCATCACCAGAGGCTCCATTTTCAATCTGATTATTTATGATAAACACGCTTTGATTTCTGCTACTGCTGACCAACATCTTCGCTTCAGTTTCTTTTCGTAATTTATGGGGGCAAGTGGAGTCGACCAGGCATACTTTTTATTATCTAACTGAACAATGATCACAAAGATAAGAATTTTGTTGTGTGGCAGACAGAAAATTGTTTCCGAATAGAATATACTTAAATTTATCATCGCGAACATAATGGGGAGAGTGTTACAGTTGATTGTTTCTCTCTTAATTTTTTATAATGATTTGCATGTGTCACGAGAGTGAACGATATAAAGACAGCGATTGGCATTGTTCATCCGCTTCCCTACGTTACTTGACATTCATCTCAAGTCTACAAAATTATAATTGCGCAGGAGAGCGAGAGATCCATTTTAAACTATTTGCTGATGATCATGCTTGGCTCAACAGAGGCAACTAACTCACTCAACAGCTTTTTAAGCAGTATATTTTTGTGGGTTTTATTGAGAATTTATGGGAGAGAAATTAATAGAAATTTTGTGGCATAGAGAATTTATGAAGAGGAAGCCGCCGAGATGAACATGTGTGATTTGATTTTATTTCACTAAAATATTTTCAGATGAAGTACTGCATTTAAATTGTAATAAGTGCATTTCGTTCAAAAAAAAACTTTCCGTGCCTTAAGGGACATTTGTAATGAACTAGTAGGGAAGTAGAAAACATAATATAACATCAAGAACGAGCTGAAATAAGGGAAAAAATGAGAGAAAACGAATACATCCTTCATTTCAACCTACAGTTCNTTATTAGTACAAGTATCGCGTTGCCTCATTCTTCCCTCTCTTTGTAATGTAAATAAAGATGAAAACGTACCAGTTAAAAATTGATTGGTCTCTTTTTTTTGCTATGTTTGCGCAGAATGATAATAATCATAGAATGATTTCAATGCACACTACATCGATTATACTTTTTGATGATGACTTGAAAAAGACTGCCTATTAAGTGCAAATTACATTGCCAATAAACTAGCTCTCCCGATAAATAACATACTTGGTTAGAAGAGCATAATCATCATGCATAAGAAACCGAACAAAATCAATTGTTTTTGAGAAAACATGTGAAGTCTTTGAGGCGAAACTCTCTGACAGTTACAAACAGCTTCTGAAAATTAATGCCCGTGTATGTTTTGTGACATGCATTTTGAATAAATCCTAAAAAGGTTAACTGTAGATGGATAACAGTAGTGTTAGAAAATATTTGCGGTGGTCTATGACTTGACTATGACTCACAGACTTTTAAAAAATACCTGTTTTACCTCAAATCGAATTTTACAATTTTTTTTCTCTTCATTGGAAAATAAATCTTAACTTGTCAGGCCCTCAAGACTACATAATATATTCTAGTTGGGCAGTCTTTTTGCGAGAAAAAATAAACTTCTTTTTTACTTTTTTAATGAGCCTAGAGACAAAAGGTGGTATGACCGACAATGCTCTCTGATAATTTAAAATGGTGCCCCATAAATACATTTTGATTGTCTAGTCCTGACTGATTTTTTAGTTAAAAATCATGAAAAAGTGTATTCGTGAGGCATCACCTAATCATCAGTTTGATACTAATAATTTTCGTCGTGAGTAGTTAAAAAAAAGTAAGTAAAGAAGCTAGAGCATCTCCTGTTTCCTGTACGAGGCGGCTACAACTATTTTGCATGTAGTGAAACCAGCATTAATTCAGATTTTTTTTCTTGAAAATACTATAATTGATTATATAGTAAGTAACAAAGTAGCAAATGAGAAATTATGTTCGATTCGCTCCAAGTCACGTCAACTGGATGGACAGCTCTCTTAAAATATAAATACTTTTGTGTGTAAAGTGCATCTTTCGAAATGATGCTCTGGTGGACTTTTTTTTATTATTTTTATTATCACCCGTTAATTCTTCTCTGATCTCATCATCAAGTCGTAGGCACATATCCAATTCTTTACACTTTTTCTTTCCGACTTATCAAACCATTAATGGTTTCTTCTTAGTCTAAAATAGCTTCTGTGTCGTGGCTTGACTTTGCGCACCGTCCAAATCTACTGCTACCTCTTTTGCTACCTGATCCAAGCAGAAATTGCTTAGTTGTTGGTACTGTCTACAGCAGTTTAGCTTCCCTTGACCAAAAATGAGCATCATTTTCTTTTCCCTTCTGGCTCAAATTTTTACTCACGAAATTACGAGAAAGAAAACGAGTTTACTCCTTTTTAAGCGAAAAAGATGTAGAAAGAAAAGAGATTTTTTAAAGTAAAGTCGACAAGTTAAGCCCTAGCCAAAAGCTATGCATTCTTTCCAACTCCAAAACTGGGTAAAATATCAGAAAACAAGTGGATTATCTCTAGAAAAAAAGTAAACGTAAGGAGCATTAAAGGTAATGAATGATAATGGTCGTAATAATAGGAAGACTCCCAAAATTGTTCATGCAAGTTTATTGTGCACGATTTAAGGAAAAATCAATGCGATCACCTTGTTTCTTCTTGCTTGCCTCCCTATAATAACAATAAAAAACCAATAAAAATTGAACAAATAGGTATCACATTTGAAATGCGAGGTAAAAGTCCACTATGCTACCACTACAAACTACAACGCTCAAAGCACGTATGGAATGAATAAATTCTTGAAAAAATGTAAAAAAAAATATACTCTTGACTTATCATTATTATTATTATTTAGTTATTTTATATAGGTATATGACCACTATATTAATTTTTTTTTCCTTTCCCGAAAAAAAATCTCTTTTTTGATATACGAGCCTAATCTCGTTAATAAGGGTAGCTCAAGACGGCCATTATGATTGCTGTAAAAGGCAAAACGTCAAGAGAAGAATAAGATGATATGAACAGAAGCTTTTTTATCCTTTATTTTCTTATTTTGCAATAATAATCAGAAAAAGGGGGTGCAACACACCAGTCAGCTAGTTGCTTATTAAAGATAAAAAATGACACATTCTTCACAGAAGCAGCTCGAAGACCGTCTACCCATAAAGAAAGTAAAGGATTGATGGAGTAGAGATGGATGATGAATTAGAATTAAAGGTGTACTTTATACAAACTTTTATTGCGTAACAAAATGTTTCGCGGAATCAATTCGAACTTGGACGCCACTTAAAATTTTTCTTAAATAAAATGCCAACCTAGCGACTACAGATGTAAAATAACGAGGATGGAATATCGCACATTTGTCCACTAACTATACCAACGATAAATATTTTAGTTTAATTAGAGCATCTGCTATGTCACAGTAAAATTAGGAGTTTACAGGGGTCACATGATTTTGGGTGTAGTTGTAGTTTTACTTATCTCGTTAATTTCTATAGTTTCGATTCATTTCTTTATTGGAAAACTTGAGAGTTGGTATCTTGACTAAAGCAAAATGCAAAAATGTGGTAACCACAACCCTATTAATTTACTTGTAGATTGTAAGTAGTCATTCCTTCCACGCCAATGCACCTGTCAAATTTTCTACTTTACTTCCCATATATTATTCCACATCGGCCTTACTAGGCTTGTTAATATTACTGTAAAATTATGAATAAATAAGAGAGATTTTATTTTAAAAAATTACACGAAAAACAAAAGCACAAGCTCCTTAGCTCCCTCACTTGCTTCCTTACGATACACTTTTTAAAAATGATGATCTGATAGGGTTTCGAGATCATGATATTTTTACTGAGTTTACGTCTTGTCTTGTCTAGTCACATACTTTATTGATGCAACCAATTTTAGTGAAACAATGCAAAAAAACGCACACCAAGTATATAATCTTGTGGCAATCAAAATAAACTAACTTTTTAAAAAATGGATTTTCACGAAAGAGAAAGAATAGGATTTTATACTCATTTTTCACCTTATACTCCTGACTCCTCCATAGTACCTAGTGCTCAACATAATAAATGACTTTTTCTCCTTCCAAGATATTTTTTTAGAGTAAACTAGGAAAAAAAAACTATATAACAAATATTATTATATGGAGCACATCTCTTTATCGATTAAACTGTATCAAAGGAGGGTATAGTTTAAGCTTAAAACAACCTTTTTAAAAGCCACCCGCGTTGGTTATGACCCGGAATTTCAAGTTTTTTTTCGTAAAATATGAATATTATCTTTCCAAACGACTTCTTTTCTCTTGACGTATAAAGCTTCTGAAAATATGATGGTAAAGGTAAAAGGCCAGTTCAGTTCAAAATACCAAAATATTTTTTTTTTCTCTTAAGAAAAATCACGGATTTCATGCAAAACATGAGTGAATCATATTGATTGTATTCTCATTACATGACTGCACATAGCTACTGCAATTTTCTTCTGTGGTTTTAAACCAAAGAGAAAGAGGAAAAACGTGGGATTTTTCATATTTTATTATCATTACATTAAAGAAAAGAAGCCACAGCATTTTTTTTTTCGGTAGCAAGATGGAAAAATCACAACAAAATTACTGTGTAAAAACGTGACTCTCAAGCTGTTTTATTATCAAGAAATAAGAAGGATAAGGAATCTCGTACATGAAATGAGTAACATTGCATTTTTGAATGAGAATCATATATACTTATCAGAAAACGTAACTTTAATCCATTACATTAAATAATAGTATCATCTTTGTAAAGATTCTATCTATTAAATTCTATTCAATTTTTATTAGATAACTTTACCAAAAAAAATGCTTTCTTTTATGGCTTTTATTACAATATAATGTAACGGGTTAGGAAAATACCATTTTTGAGAATTTTTTAAACCACAATAAGTTCTTTATCATCCTGAGAAATTGTACTACGTTTTGTTTGTCTTCCTTTTTTTGCTGCAGTAGCTTCTGTCTGACCAATTTATTAATCCGTTTTTGATCGGGTTTGAAATCATGCATAGTTTTATGTTGTATCTGTACCAAAAATATGAGTTTAGTAAATGTTGCATGAGGAACTTTATTAGGGACTGAGAATCTAATTTACTTTTACTATACCATCTTGATCTGGCCTGGACTTTTCTGATCTGGTCAGCCATCTGACATGATTGTACCAAGCCATAACGCAACATCAGATTAAGCCTAGTGAACAAAGATGACCATTCAACTCAATTTTGTATGTTTTAAGCATTGTTGGTGGCTTTACGAAATAAAAGATGTGTATAGTTTTTTTAGGGGGAAAACGGTAGTAAAATGATGCTTATATCTGTTTTCTCAATCAAGTTTTCTTACGCATAATTTTTTCCCAAGAAATACCACATTTTTTCTTTGATTCGATTAAGAATGAATCAAGATATTTTACTACTTTATGTGAGAAACTGTCACAAAAAAGAGATGTTTTATATAGGTGCCCTGTTTGTACGATGCCAAAGAACATGTATTGTAAACTGTTATGTAGAAATTTGACTAAATTTTGTCTCGTAGTGACAGGTTTTTTTTTCATTGTGTAAAAGTTTTTGGCTTCTTGTACACATTTTTCCCCATTTTTATGAAACTCACTATGATTTTTTTTCCAAACAAAATATGTGGATTTGATCAACATCTAGTTTATTACAATAGAATAAATTTTATTGTCGATATCAAATGGACGATAGTGATGTTTAGATGTTGTCATGTGCATAGATAAGAATTTTGGTTTGTTCTGTTAGAGCTTTCTCCGGCATTTTTTTTCAAGAAAATGTTGGCCCTATTGATGAAATCCTACACACACCTTTCATTTATTTACCAACTTGGTATGAAAAAAATGTCCTTTATATAAACAATAAAAGAGTAATCAACATCCTTTTCATGTCAATTGTCAAATGAGTGGATGTCCTACACTGACAAAACCAGTAATATAGGAAAGCGTTCAATAATAATAAATAAGAGCGACTCTGATATCGATACTTTTCAATAAAAATCTATGTTGGTCTGGTCGGTCGCTTTCTGTCTCTTTACACAAACCAAAATTTATTTCAAGATTTTGCTATAAATGTAAAATCAATTTTTTTCCTCGCCGACAACTCCTACCAAATCTGCACTACTTTCCTTCATTATCTTGAGTCAATTTGGATGTATTAGAAGGGCAAGCAGGTCAACTACGACGTTGTTGGGGTAGAGTAAAGAATAAAGATTTATTTTTTTATCCTACTTTGTTTAAAAAAATTGTCATATAAAGTTGTCTACTATAATCGATTTTTTTTCACTCATTTTGTTTACTTTTTTTTCTCTTGAAATGATCAGAATGACAAAACAAGATGAAAACGAGAGCCATATAAATATTTAGTTAAAATCGAATAAGACCAAGGAGCGTTATCCCCTAGTGTCATTGATATCTAGAGGGAAATGCCAAAGTTGTGTTTGCTTACTACAACGTTTTGGGCAGTTTGATTGACAGATTGATAAGATTAAAGCGTAGAAAAAGAAACTAACCAAACAGAAAGAAGCAAGATTCGTAGCAACAGTTGTCATTTCATATGTACCTGCCCTTCCCAACTATTTCAATTATTGTCTTTGACTGACTCCTCAAGTAGCCACTCAAGAAAAGTACATGTGTATTTTTACGAGCACCATATAATAATTATTGTTTTGAAACAAACGTTCTTGGTCAACAAATTTTAAATAATGATCTTTATTTTCGTATGGCTGACAGTGTGCATCGAGCAGTTTACTCTTTTTTGGCCAACTTTTTGAAATGAACCATTTCATACAAAACTAGTAATCTGTATCAATCGAAAGCATATTTATTATTATTATGTGCAAATTTTTGGAGAGGTCGGCCAGTTTATTTAGTCAATTAATAAATAGCATTCTACCCCGACTGAAAAATGTACTCTGAAAAAAAACCATAATTTAAAAACTTGAAATCGCTCAGCAAGCACAGATATTTATGATTAAATTTGATAATCACTTTTACATTTTTCGATGAATGCTTAATCTGGGCAAGTATAATAACTAGCGCATTGAACAAACATTTTATATATTTTGTTAAATTAGGTACCTCCAAGCTTTCTATAGAGTAAGTGTTGATACAGGACATAATAGTGTTTCTCTTTTGTAAACAAGCTTGTTCGCTACTCCTCTCCACTTTATAGCAATTTATTTGAGAAATAATTAATTATACTTTTTATTTTTTCAATATCTATCTTGACAATCTCAATTTTCATAAGAGTGCCCGCAGAGTCTAGAAAATTGATAAAATTTAGGAGGATTCCGTGTAAACTAAACAACTTCTCAGTTTGATTATGATGACGCACTAATGAATGAATGGGTTAGAGTGAAGAGTGAAGTTGCTAATAATACGTGACTCTTGTTAAGTGATATGGCTTTGCAAAAAAAAACGATATGCGCGTATGCGTATCATGTATCTTTATCTTCTTCAGACGACTCTAGTCAAAGCCAGCAGGAAAAATGACGACAGGAGCATAACACATAACAAGATTAGACGTTGTGGAGTAGTTGCTTAAAGCCAAACACCTATCTAACCGGCCTTGCCTTTACGCTACTGCATCTTGAAATCTCTCCTTTTTGCACTGACGTAAATACATGTGTGTCCATTGTTCTCAGATTTGTACCTCCAAAGAAGTCCAAAGGTGTTCGGTAGCTTCTCTTGTTTTTCTTTTTTTTAGAGTGTCATCTCACCTACTGTTGCCTGATTTTGAATCATGTACGATTTTCATTTCGTTTGACATCACTGAAAAATCAAAATGAGTAGGATTTTTTTGCTGTCAACGACAATTTTCCGATCGTAAATTAACATAATTATTGCAATTTCCTTGAATAAAAATAATTGAATTTTTTTAAGTGTTTACTTTTTAAGGAATTTCATGTCATAGTGTCAGAGGGAACATTATTATTATAATCAAGTTTTATTTGTGGAGGTACCTTACACTTGACAATTTTAATTTTCGGGGATAATCACTACACTTGTCATCAACAAGGCTTAAAATTTCTTGCTAATAATTTTCACTTAGAGTCTAAGCCAATCGTACCTAAATGATACAGCACAATGTCATGTCAGGACAGGACAGTATGCATGAAACAAGATGTACTTATAGAAGATGATGCCAAAAGATGCTCAGGAAAGATGAAGGTGACGCTCATGATGACGAAGATAATAAGTGGTAATAGAAACGACAAACTTTATTCTACATCAGTTATTTTAGAAACACAGCAGCCTCTTTTGAAATTAACTAACGATGCCAGACCTTCTGCCCCTGCTGCTTTTCGCTTAATTCGGATGTGATGGCATGTCAGATACGCCTCATCTTGCTTAGTTAACTAAATACAGGATTTTATGTATG
>JAANSQ010002198.1:0-12597 GCA_036850885.1 Lepidocyrtinus dapeste | reverse complement strand
GGGAGAAAGATTGGCATCTGTCTTGTACATTTTTTTTTCTCTTTTTTATACGATTGCATCATCCCACTTGTTCTTCTAATTACAAGGTAAAAACTTGCATTTTATCATCGTCATTATCCTCATATTGTTGTTAGCACTGTTGTGCCATTATAATAATTATTATTACGGTTAGTTATACGTACACATTGAGGAACAAAGCAGTTTGTGTACAGAGCGAAATGCGCATCGACTCCATTACTTTTACAAACAAACATTGGTGTAATAATCACTTGCAGATTTTTTTTTCTCCTTGTTGTGCTACTCGCGTTTGAAAAAAAACAAATATAAAGAGAGAAACAAACTCCTGCAGTGTATTATATATGCCCGAATTCCAATTATTGTCTTTAGAGAATCTAAAACGAAGAATGTTTTAAGGCTATGTTTCTAGTCGGTAATTCCTTTTTGTATACAAATCATTTGATAAAATATCCGAGGGGAAGCACAGATGCATTTAGTATTACGTAGGTAGTTTTAATATATGCAAATAAGTATATTATCATTTTTTCACCTTTTCTGGTTCTCTGTTTTTGTACTTTCTTTCCTTCAAGTAAAAAATGGTTGCGGTACGAAGCTGATTCCTCTGATGATATGATAACACTAGTGGAATGTTAAATAAGGCAAAAGGAAAAGAAG
The DNA here is from genome assembly GCA_036850885.1 of Lepidocyrtinus dapeste. Taxonomy (NCBI): domain Eukaryota; kingdom Metazoa; phylum Arthropoda; class Collembola; order Entomobryomorpha; family Entomobryidae; genus Lepidocyrtinus; species Lepidocyrtinus dapeste. The sequence continues at coordinate 11,925 of JAANSQ010002198.1, read as the reverse complement.
AAAAAAAAATTGCAATAATGTTGATGATACAGACATTATATTTATAACTATATCGAGAAGCTATTGTGTGTCTAGTTTTTTTTCTCTTCATTTTTATATTGCCGATTGATGATAGCAGGATGATGATGAGGTCCTTTTGACCACTCGACCGACATGAACACATAAAAAAATTTATGAAGGAAGAAAATTACATTGATTCTTCTACTCTCGTTAACATTTACAAAGATGAGACAGTTAAGGAGTATAAGGGGAGAATACGATGCCTGAATTAAATGTCAATTTGGTCACTGTGCATGTAAAAGAGTTATTGAAATGCAATAATAAAATATCAGAGAGTCGTAAAGCATAATCGGTTTTCACGTAATCCCAAGCTTATAATTTTTGCTCATAGTTATTGAGCGCTACTTGTAGGCAGTCTTGCTCTTCTAGTTGATTATCTTTAGATCAAACAAGAGGAGGAGGATGCCTTAAAAGCACTTTTTTTCATGTCCATGTAAGATGAAGATATTTATTTTTGCCAAAAAAATATATATATATTCGCAATTGTTTGATACAGTTTATACAGTACAAGTACTTTTTTTTATCGAGTTGGTCTCGCTCTACAATCATTTCATGGGATGAATTTTCACTGAAAGACGGAATCAGTTCGAGAGAGCTAGGGACTCACTCTTGAGCCAGGAAGAGATGTTTTTCTGAAATGAAATGCTCCTTTGTTATTTTTTCTGGTATGCCGCTGGCTCTATTGCACGTTCTTTTACTATGCATGAATTACCAAAAGTGGTGATGATGGTGGTTTCGGATAATTTTTGATGAGGAGGACGCCTTCCTTCAACAGTTGATTATTTGCGAGAGATGTTTTTGCCATTTTGAGATTTGTTCTTAAAATGGATTTACTTTTCCTCAGATTGACTTTGCTTCAGGCTTTTGTTAGAATGTCTGTCTGGTTCAAATCCGTCGAATTCTTACAGATACAGTCTAGTAAAAAGGTCAGGTTTAAATGAATGTTTGACCTTTGTTCAAAACCTTACGCCTGAATCGAACAAAGTTTACGCCTTAGCTTTCTTACTGGGAGGTACTTTTATGGGATGTTTAAGAAAGGTACGAGAATATATTCTGATGGAATTTCAAAGAAGAGGATTATTTAGCTAATTTAGTTTCTTGTATGTTTTTCTAAAGGCTCTTGCTGATTAGTTTTATTATCAATGTATCAGATGAAAGTAATCTCATCATACTGTCCAAACCTCATATTATCGTTGGGTTTATAGGTTGTGATGTAGATTTTTCAAAATCATTAACTTTCAGATTGTTATTGGATCATTGCTGAGTCAATTTTAATAAGCTTTTTTTCATATCTCATCTCTCATGCAATGTATTTCCTCAGCAAAAATTCTGAATCATGATTATTATCTATCCAAGAACGAGAAGAGGAGCGATCATGAGGATCTCTGATGTCTTATCGAAATTATTATGCATTGTTACTCAGCGTAAAGTTACGGGAGGGAGTAAAGGAAATATATAATTTTTCTTTACATGCGCCATTTCCCTTTTGGATATGGCTATGTCAGATTGAAAGAAAAACATTGCATTACTTTGGAGCATAGATATAACAGGATGTCAAGGAGGTTGGTGAATACCGACAGAGAAAGATCAGCGAGATGCAATATTCCTGCCAAAAAAAAAAGTTTTTTTATGACACTCCTTCCTTTTCTCCCTCGGACATTGTTGTTAATTTGTACTAGCAAGCTTGTCAAACATGCAGACCTCGGTTTTCCTCCAGAGTGACTAGAGTGAGCGATTCAATGCGAAGAAAAAAGTAATGAGCACTAGATAAAAAACTGACCGGGGAAGATCTGATTAGAAAATCAATTGCTCTATTTTATTGTTCATCCATACTTTGCGGAGGAAAAATGTATCAATTAAACGGCCAACGTCCAAGCCTTTAAAATGATGGAAACATTAAATCAAACCTACGTAATTTATATTACAGTAGTAAATTATAACAAAATGTGTAATACATTTCATAGTATATGAGCATATTGCCCTGTCTAGACTTTTAATCAATGAAAATTCCTTGTTTTCTTTTCAGCTTGTTCAATGAGCATCGACCCCACGTAAGCACGAGATAAATAGGACCTTTGAATAAATTATTGGAAGAAAGAGTTTTTGAGGTACATTTGAATAGAAATTCAATCCTTTTTACAAACTCTTTTCTTTTAATTGGATAAAGAAGCTCGGAGAAAAGCCAGCGGGTTATTTTAAGGAGAAACCTGAAAGAAACTAAAGAATGACAAATTCCGGATTTGTCTCACCAAAACATTCTATTTACTATTTAGGTAAGTCCGAAAAGTTATTAAAATCTAAAATGCATAAGTTTATGCTTACTGATTGATTGATCTTTAGGCAGGCACGAGGAAATTATGATGATACACAACTAAAACACTAAAAAAAGTAGGAAAATAAATAAACGTATTATTCAAAAGGTAGGAATAAATTAGTTCTTCATTTAAAAATTCTTGGAATTTCTAGTTCACGTTTTTACGAGCGTAACATGTTCACGTAATGCCTCATACTGTTCTTTACACGTTTTAGTTGGAACATGCCAATTTATACATGGTATCTAGTGCAGAACAGAGAAAATAGAGTTCATCCTTCTTATTTTGCCGAAGGAAGAAATTTCATATGACAGCATGTAGCAGCGTGACACTCAAAATGTATATCATTTATTTTTTCTACTTGAAGTTTAGCAGGCAAAAAAAAGATGAACAGTGTTTCTGTACTATCTCTACGTTGGAAGAGTAATGCCGTCATCCCCATAATCATTTCACGGATGTTTGTCTTGTCCTTTTAAGTATTAATAGTACGTAGTTTATCTAGATCGCAATGATCATGTCTTCCTTTCCAGTAGCTTTAAGGTAGCAAGTTCAGTTGCACCAACATACCAACAACAAGATCCGTTTTCGTCTATATAATTTAATAAGTATAATACGCCTCCCAAAGGTGCCTTTACTGTGTTAAAGCGGAAAAGTATTTTTCACGCTTTTAAATCTAGTAGACTCGATAAAATGCATGATATAATTCACCTGTTGCTCTTTACAGGATTCGGCTTTTTATGCACATTTTTGTACGCTGCTGTCTACAACTTTTTTTTTGTCTTCTAGCTAAGACGCTTCATAAATACCATGAATGCAGTTAGTTTTTACACTGTGTCAAACTTTAAAAGAACGGGCCACACCCTGCCCATTGGCAAACAATGGTGGTGGTGGTTGGGCTCTGTATGGTGATGATGATGATGATTATCAAAACTAATTCTTTCTTTTGATGCAGTTTTTCAAATAAAACTATATCAAAACAAGCAAAGAAAAAAAAACAGCAGCACCCTTACACATAGAATGAAATGTTTAATGGATGTATCGTTATAAGGTAAAGTAGACATATTGTCTTAAATGCATCGGTAATCCCAAGACATTAATGATGTATCGCATTAGATACTCTGTGTTTATCCTTTGCTTTTCCTTGTCTCTTTTGCTTTGTCTCCTTTTTTATTTTGACACATGGCTCATGGCATGGGTTCATCATTATCATAATATCCTGTTGTCTATTAGCTGTCCTGTTCTGTTGTCTCACTGAGAAAATATATAATTCACTTTTTTACGAGTGCCTGACCGAAACCATTACTAAATTCTATGAAAACAGTTTGCCTTTTTCCTTTTGTTCGCTCAAGTTCATTTGCTTTCTTTAACAATGAGCTGCAATTTATGTTGTAAGCGTTCTGGCTGGTGTAATAGGTATTTGTTACCTGTTACCATCTATTAAGTACATCGGCGGATAGTTTGCATAATCCCGTTTTTTTATTTTTCCTTCCTTTTACTCTACACCAGACAAAGCATTAAACGATGTCATCTTCTTTTCAAGCAGGAAAATGAACTTGTCATACGAGCCTGCTTGTAATCATAATAGGTAAAAGGATTTTGGCAGGCATCTTGAAATCTGTCATTTACCTTGAAAATCTATAAACTTTCCGTATCATTAGGACCTTCAGTTAAAGAAGTGTAACACACATCTGACATTAATCCAGAACAAGAACATAAGGAAAAAAGTCTACATATCTTAAGTATATGGCTATCCAGAAAATCCTCTTTTTTACAAATTGACAATTACCCTAAGCTCCATTTTGATAAAGTGCTCACTCCATCAAGACCTAAATTGATGGGGTAAAGAGGAGTCGGCTCAGTAATAAATTATTGTTACATGTTCCATTCGAAACGCAATCGTTTCGTTTCATTGATGAAGTTGTCCGATTGAAATTTACGTGTACACGTGCATACTCAAACTCTGAAATATTTTGACAATCGATTGATATGTGAATAGAAGAAAGACTTGACATGGACACACAGACGATGACCCTGCAAAAAAGAATCTAGCTCACCATCACACCTTTTACACTTCTCTTGTTTTTGTACGGTAATGTAAATCATGTGGATAAATGTAGGGGAAATTGGCTTGAATTCTCTGTGTTTTCTCCGATTATACAGCCGATTTTCTACTAGATGAAACATTATGTGTGCCAAAAAAAAGTCTGTAAATGTACAGATTGATTGGTGAAGTAGAGCCCGTGCAAGAGTCCAATTGAGGGAGATGACTACACTACCTAGGTTAGATGATGACGGGAACATGTTTCGAAAATTCTCGCTTGACATAACCCGACCACTCAATTGTGAAAAATATTCTTGTCCTGAATATTTTATAACGCGAGAAGATGTGTCATAAAAAAGTGAAGTGTTCTTTGCTGATGTAGTGTGATGATGCGGTTTGGTGTTGATGAAGACTTACACGAGGAAACAGAAACACTACAGGATCACCCTCATCATCTCTAAATATTCATAGTTTTATAAAAGGTGTGGCCTCCAAGTAAAGTAAGATCAGCATCATTCACTCTTTCATGGATTATTGCATGTCGATACATGATATTGAAATTTTTGTTATGTGTCTGCCCAGTTTGAGGGTAATTTTTTTCGAGCTTGTGCCTTTTTCTTGTTTTCGAGAAGAGAACGCTTCAAACATGTTTTACGTTTATTGGCGTAGGTATTTTATTTAATTTTGACACTTAAGAGCATCCTCACTTGTAATTTATGCCTCCATTCGATGCACTGCTATCCATAATCTTAAGAAAGTTCTGGCAATAAGGAAAGGACGTAACATGATGTTACTTTTGACAGAACTTGGTTTGATGGGCAAGATGCTGAGATAGATACATCTGTCTAAGCGAGAGACTACAGAGTGTATTATTATTGTCCGCATTTTGATTCCAAGTTCAAAAGTTCCTGATATCCCCTGATATAGCGTAACATTTCATAAGCAAATGAACATCCCTAAAATCCAAAATGGATAGCTATGGTAGTGATCAGTTAGAAATTATCAAGTGCCTTGTCATTTGCCCCATATAATGATATAGTATTTTCACGGGCAGTAGGTAAATTCATATATTTTGCAGATTTTATGATAGCAAACCCACATATCAAATAAAGCTCAGAAAATTACCACTGCTCAATTTACTTTGATACGTTAAGTACGATTCACTGAGTTATACTTGATTCTAGTAAAATGAAGATGTTATGGGTTGGATTTTCGTTTAATTTACTTGTTGAGCTTGGATGATGGAGTGAAAGCACCACATTATTTTGTTGTTTACGAAGCTGTGTAGGAATAAAAGCAATATGCCACCGCATCTCGTTATTTTTTTATTAAATGCATGGTGACTGCCAATACTTAATTTCGAACTGACAAGGTAGCATGATTTTTGCTTTAATCTAGTTCATTAGTTTTTGCTCATTTGAGATGAAGAAATATTATTCTCAGCAAGGCACAACATGTTCATGAGCGAAAAGACCAAAGGGAGTGGTATTGAGTAGAAGTAACAGGTGGGCTATATGACTCCTTCAAAATTTTCTTAAGGTGAAAGTCTCAGGCATATTAAATATGGAGTGAATGTAAACTTTAGTTATTAAATTACTTTAACAGACAATGATGATATGCTGTGGAGAGGTAGCCACAAAATGCAATTATGCTACGAATGCATATTTTCTTTTGACTTTGAACACGACAGCCAGATCCGGATTCTTGTAGTTTGAACTTTACCGACTGAAATAACTAAATCGAGATAATAAAATACTGGAAGAATGACAGCAAGGGTGTTGACCAGGCATTGTTGGAACGAAGGTATATTCACTGAGAGACTCATGGGGCTACAAGTTTTTAACCTTTTTATTCAAATTATTCTATAATTTCCAATCTTGCAAATAAAACAAGACGGAACTACCCTCCCACCAATTTTCTTTTGTTGTGGCATGAGTATCCTAAGCTGTGAAGCTAGTTGCTGGGAACATGTAAAAAAATTAATATTGCTTGTATTCTTTTTTCTCTTTAAAAATTAGGCTGGAGGTAATCTACCGTATCTATTTAAACTTGTTATGTATTCTACACTAATTGATCTAGCGTGTTTATACTTCGGGAATTGATACATACCTTAGTTCTACATATTCATTTGAAGGCAATGGCCATGTTTTACTTTTTATTTAACAAGTTTTTTTTTCAGGAAAAAATTTTTGATCACGTTAATACGATGCACCTCTCTACACCCAAATTTTTTATTTCGTTTTTCGCCAGAGAACCGCAAAACTTCACGCGATCGGGATCGGGATGTATATAAAGTGCATTAATATATTCTCCCGACTTTTAAAGTTAAATCATGATGATACTAACAATAAGTGCTTGTAAAACATGCGAAATTGCTCGTACCTAAATTTATTATATTACCTAATCCCATGTACACGATCAAATTATGCATTTTTTCTCCTTGTTCCTAAACTTGTTAAATAATCTGCAGTATGTGCACGTATCCTTCGTTATTATTATCAACATCATTATGATTATCTCTACTCAACGTAATATGCATTCTTGACAAAAAAAGCAAGCGGCAATTTGATGGGTAAACGAACGAATTTTTTTTTATGTTAGTGTAGTTTTGCCAACAAAAAACCGCATAGTGAGCTCGTTATCATCATCAAAAGATTCTCTTTTAGTCTAGCCATCGTCCATCCATACCTTCAACCTCCGGCTTGTGGTCTTTTTTTCTACTCGGCCAAAAAAAATTTAGCTCGCTTCCACATCCACAGACTCATTGCTATTTTAAGGTAGGCAAAGTATTCGGAAGACAAAAAAATATGATTATGTAGGCTAATTCTTATACTCCTCTTATTCTTGTTAAACAAACAAAAGTATAGATTGTGGGATAGTACTCTGAGGAGGGTATACCAAACCCAGGAAAACTTTGAACTTGTTACCTTTTGCGATTTATGGCCATAAAAAGTATATGCAATTGATCGTTACTGCAAATAAAAGCCTCAAGAGAAAACCGTAACAAGCTTTGCATTTGACGTGAAGGAAGAAAATTCAAATTATGAATCTTCTTTATACAACGTTTCCATCTTGAATACGCTAAGTTAAGGAATGTTTAAAATAGTGTATATATTTTTATCTAGTTCGAGCTGGTTTGTAGGAAAGGTAAAAAGTGAATGCAAAATTTCGAATGGGATATCAAATTGCATCTAGAATCTATTCCCCCGATGCCGATGATTATGTCGAGCATCCTCCTCATCATCGTGATCAACATCTGCAGCTTTCACGACTAGAATCGAGAGCTGCACATGGGGCGCAAAGGAATACCATAAAGATTGTTATTTGCATTAGTAAAACAAGAGTAAACGAAGCGCTTATTAGCAGGTACTAAAAATATTTTGCCCGATTATATATTAACTGTGTGTTTGTTTGAACAAGAGTTTTCGACCAAGGAAAAGGCACTTTGATCAATTCTCTCTTCTTTTTTTGGTAGTTACAAGTACATAGGTATTAAGCATTTTAATACCCTATTCCCTCCATTCTTACTCTGATTGAATGGTTGATTTAAATTCTTTAATTTAGAGCAGTTCGCATATATAAATACTGATGAGCTTTTTGAATTACTCGGTAATAATAATGATAATGTCGGGGCGATGATGACGACTCTGTGAGAGGAAAGCAAAAGAAAACTTTTTTTTAGAATTAGTATAATCTCCTCGAAAAGAATAGAGGTTTGATAACGTTTAATGTTAATGCAGCTATTTTTCTGTTCATGTTGATAGCGATTACCGTCATCAACGTCGTATTTAATAGGATTGTCTTCATCAACTAACATGGAGAAACCTGAGAGGAAGCTTTGAAGTGGGCGCTCTACTAGACAAACAATCTCGTCTTTTTTAAAAGTGTTGCATTATTACTGCCTCATGATTTTCAGAGTTTTGTTTGCCTTGTGCTCATCTGGAGTATTCTTGAGAAATGGAGTGGAAAATAGGACGCAACAAGTTGTTTTAGAAGGGAGAAGAAGCTAGTATGCAAATTTTCATTCACAAGTAAAAGGACAGATCAAAGTGTATATTGTGTTATATAGGTACGTTTTTTGGTTTTCTCCTCAGCCCTGTAAAATTAATTCGGGGCGAATGAACGACAGGAATAAGAGGATAGAGTAAACGAGCTTTTTCATTTTTACTTCAAGAAATGACATGTCTTTTAGGGCTAGCGTTGATTTATACTTCACAAGGAAGAATTTATTATCAGGATGAAAGATTAAGGGTTTTCTTCAGGTGTATTTCGCAAACAGATGCAATGAAAGAAAAACCCATAAAATCATTTCTCATTTACTCAATGCTCGTCAGCAAACATCAACATTTTTTGATGAGAACCGGCTGGAAATTTTTTTTTTGTTGAGAAAGTTACATAATGTGTACTTTGAATTCGCATAAATGTGTCTAGGCATGATGATAACGATGATCCCTTCCTTTCTTCAATTAAAATTTGCTCACCTTTTGCTCTTCCTCATGATCATGTCTAGTATTTTATTGCGGTTCCGTGCACATATAATAGCGGCTAGCGCTGAGGCTTAACGGTAAACTTAGAGTTGATACTTTTCCCACGATGAAGAATACACGAGAGATATTGAAAGGTTCATGCATACCACAAAAATATCCCGCTTAATAAAATGATTCAATGATGATCCTTACACTAGCCAATAACAGTCTGCTGACTTTTCTCAAAACAAATGTTGCTGATTATGATGGTCCTATATGATCCACTTAATGTGGAATAAATTATGCTTGAATTTATAACCTCGCTTTGAATAATAAACTTGATATAGATTTCTTGCCGGTGTATAAAATCAGTTGGGCTAAAACCGACCCAACAAAAAGAAAAAGAATTTTTGGTTGGGTGAAACAGGGCGATGAAAACGCTGTGTGGTCGGCCGGCAGAGGATTTTTAATGCAAATTAATTTATGCTTTAGACTTTCGTGAAAATAAAGCAAGCTATGACCTGCTGCGGATTTCACACTTTCTTGTGAACGAAAAATTTGTTGAAAAGGAGGAAAAAAGTTTAGTTTATGCTAAGCTTTTAGTATTACGTGGGTAGGTATAAAATGGTTTATTTGACGTGGTGGTATATACCCAGAAAAAAACTTGACAAAAGAGGGAACATAAACGTCTCTGCAAGAAGTCAGTCAGTCAGCAAGTCTTTTTTATCTACCATGGATTTATAGAGATCATTAAAAAGAGCCACAAAAAAGTCAAACAATATGACAGCAGGCAGGCAGAGGCACAAGCAAGGCTCGCTCTCCCTCTCACAATAATCAACTAACACAACATAATCTGAATATTAAATGTGATGTTGATGATGACAGTGACGGTATTCTTAATAAGAAATCAAAAGAGACGAATATCATTTTACTTCCTAAATGATAGATTTCATTCACTTTATCAGAGAGAGATACTCATTGTTATTTTCTCCTCGTATCATTATCATTATTGGATGTGGCGAAATTCTTAAATTTTTCGTGAAAACTTTAGATACTTTTAGAAAATATCAGATTTTTTTTTGTCATAATGGGTAATACTATCAGATATTACTGCTGGTTGGTGGCATCTCAGCAAGTCCGATAAATAAACAATTTTCTTAAAGAATTCCTTTGAGAAGTTTATGACAAGTCTAGCCACATTACATAGAGAATGCATGCATCATCGGAGATATTTTTCCACTAAGCTATCTCCCTTTTATGACATGACATGCACCATGCTTAAGCATTCTTTTGATAGTTTTGATGATCCTCTCTCTCTCTTTCTCTTTCCCTCTCTGACACATCATGATAATCGTCATCTTGACCAAAGGTCAAATGAACGGGTATCCATAAAACAAGTAAAAATTATTTTGTGAGTTTTTCGTGTGTGCTGCGTCAAGTTGTTTTGGTTGATTTTACGGGGAAATCAAATTGATTTATGCTCCCTTTTCNAATCAAATTGATTTATGCTCCCTTTTCTGCTTTCAACTTATCATTTAACAAAACTGCATAGTTTCGTAGAGTGAAGCAAAGTGAAATGTCGTACGAGCGAAAGCTGAACATAAAACAATGGTAAAACGTAGGTAAAAACAATGAGTGTAATTGGTTCGTATTTTCTTCACGGTCTCTTTTTAATGTTACAAATCACACTGGTGATGATGCTTTTACTACAAAATTAAGTCCACTCTCAACTACTTTGTATTTTATATTGTTTTTTAATCCACTCAAAATGGAAATGTTGAGTCCGGTTGCGTTTCTCTTCGCTTTCAATCACCAACAATGACAAGGTTGCATTGTACAGCAAATTGTCTTAATTACAATATTTCTTGTTCTCTACAGTTCGATTCCGCCTTATAGGTATTATGATGTAGGTGCGTTTCTTTCTTTTATGGGGAAATTGCAAATGAGCAACATAAAGTTTTACCTTGAGACTTCTCCATAATTTTGCCCCTACAGTAGAGAAGTTGTTGTTTTGTAAAAACTTTTTATGGCAACTGAAGTGTAGAAATATATGCTGCTTTGAACTCCCGTACTTACATGAAATTATGCATGCGATACTGTACATCGTTTTCAAAAAACCAGTGACCGGTTTAGCAAGCTGGGAGATGCTATTGCATTCCATCAAATCGTCACACTCACACGGTTCCTGCATTCTAAATGATGACAGATCTGATGCGATAGTGAGAAAAAGTGAGAGAGAGTACGCTACTATAAGCACATCCAAGAATACTTTACCGATGATCAATCAATGAAGATATTTTCCATGATATCCATCGAGGATGATATTCTCTAATGTAAATCTTTAAATTGTGGTTGAAAATCCGAACAAGCATAAAAATTTTATTGCTTAAATACAAAATACTAAAATACTTCATCATTTTTAATCTAACTATTGTTATGTACACAGGTTCGGGCATTTTATTCAGCTGTACTAAAGTAAGTTTTTTTTAAAACAGTAAAGTCTAAGGAATACAAATGTGAAGGTCGAAAATGGAGAATTTATGGAAATACCCTGCATAAATTTCACATTTTTTCTCTTTCGATTAAGCCAACTCCATCATGTAAGAGAGGGTGCTCCTTCCTAAGAGAATGTATATTATGGAGCTAGAGTTAAAAAGTCATCAATATAATTTTTTAAAGCGAGACATCAATTATGGTTGTTTCTTTGAACGACATCATCATATCACATCTCGTGTTTTCCTGCCTCATAAAAAGCAGCTTTTATTGGTAGAATTTGCATTGAATAGATCGCTTCTTTTATCCTCAACTTATACACAGACGGAGAAAATTCCACGAAAACGCATTCCTCCTGTAGATACCTGCTTAGTCTTTTCCCGGGTTAAAGGTCATACATCACATTAATTAAAAATTCATAACGGGCCCAAAGGATTAGTAATTAGCCCTGACATTGGTGTGGATCGTGTGTAAGCGTAAAACGTAATAAACTAGAAAGAGTGTACTGACACAAGGAAGAATTTCTTTAAAAGATTTTTCGTGTTTATCATTA
>JAANSQ010002197.1:0-12598 GCA_036850885.1 Lepidocyrtinus dapeste | reverse complement strand
GATTATGTAGAGGTAGTCAGTACGCTCGCATAACGAAACCCACAAACCCATGCAATAAAACTTGAATTTGTATTAGATGGTTAGTAGAAAAGAAGGTATGCCAACGAAAGAAGCTACGAGGTAAACAAACAATCCACAAAATTCACGTTAACTGCATTACAATAATAATAGTAAAAGTAATTGATGGATTTTTGGCAATAGGTGAACCAGAAACCCAGTTCCATTCTCATTACAAAAACTATGCACATACTTTTATGTTTTCAACCTGTCTAAAGTTATTTAAATCCAGTATCCTGCGTTGCATCACCTCCAAACCTCTAGTAACGTAATAGTCCTGTGTCTAAAAATCAAAGGATGCGGAGTGAAACCATTTCCTCTTTTTACTAATATTTATGTACGCAATTATATTATTAAAGGAACTACAGTCCCGAAATATTAAGAATAACATAAATGTAACGCAAATTTGAGCTACATCAAAACACGTCAGAGTCGTAAACTCCTACCTGCCGTGCTGGATTTGTTTGTACTTTTATGCGTTTTCGAAGTTGACACTTGTTCTTTGTAAATAAATCAGGGAAAACGCACGCAAGGAACCCACGCGTTCTCCAAAAGGTGTAATAAAACAGCCGAATATGAAATTTGTAATTGTTGCCGAAGGAAAATCCCAAGAGGGTAAATAATTTCTAGGATTTCTAGGCTAAGCAAGGCAGAATAAAAATCCTGAGATCAAAACTTTACGGTTGGAAATAAGCTGACGTGTGTCACAAACAATTGATTTTTTGTTGTGACGAAATTTCCAGCATAGTTTTGCAAATGGTGAAATACCTTTTGCTCAACTTGATGTAAAAATACATTAAAAATTTACTATAAAATTTATGTACCTTAGTTTTTCTTTTTAAGACTTGCCATATTAAATAACCGAAAAGGAGAAGTGCATACTCGCCAAAAGGTAGTATTAATAAATATATGTATATCTCAGAGTTTCGCATTGTTTGGGCATAACTGCATCTCACTAAATGCGATAAGGCCAATTTGGTGTGTATTTAATTTTTAAGACAAAAAATGCTGGTTACGTCTCACTTTGGATAATTTATGAAATGACCCGTCGCTTTATTTTGTTTTCACAGGCTGGTTGGAACCTGGCTGATTAAATTCTAAAAATGTTTTCAAATGAATGAGATGAACAAAGCACATGCTGTCCTTTCATATCGGTTGAAAAATTTAAAGGGATTTTGATCGCCTCTCCATTTTTCTAACTCTGCTTTTCGTGTTTTGAGAACGATTTGTTACATTTTTAGAAGTCGAATGGAGACGTGTGCGCTGGAATAAATATGCGAATAATGCTACTCTTGCACCTGTCCACATAAATGATCAGATGTAAAGCTACCAGCGAAAAACTTGATTGTGAACTGATCCATCGAAAGGTTTGCGCTCAGCAATTGGTATAAGTGCACCTCTCTTTTAATGTTCATTTTAGGATAGTGAAGTCTACATTTAAAATATGTTTCGGTAATAAAATTCAGGACACAGACATCTAGTTGGACATGGATAGAGGTGGTTTCCCTTTTGTTGGGAACAGTAGCCTTTTCATTACGTTGCCACCGTTGGAGCTATTATCACAATAACTGTCTTAGATATACATATGATGACTGCCATATAGTAAACTTATTGACCATTTTTTACTTTAAAAACACTTGTAGATCCAGACAAGAAAAACTACTAAATGTATGTAGATGCAAATTCAAAAACATTTCAAAAATCGTTAATACAAATATGTTCGTGCATGAAAAATATAAAATCTGTTATCTTGTGCCGTAACTGGACGGTATGGCTCGTTTTCAGATAAAAATTGGTTTTAGGTATTCGATACTTCTGTTTGCTGCTTTATTTACATGAGACTTTGTTGTCAGCTATTCTTCAGTTTGACAATGAACACCAGCTAGTTGCGACCAGTTGTGTAAACATGTCTACCATACCATGTCGATGAATTTAATCGTGGTCATTACATTATGCTTCACTATAAATTTGTTTATCACGCATGAGATTGTTGGTCAGGGGCCAAGTCCAACTTTGATAATAACGAAATTTAAGTTCGCGTAAGTTTTTTTATGATAATGAGCTAATTTGTTAGATCCAGATAGGTATAAAACAAGCAGACGTGGTAACGTTAGATTGAGACACAGTTCATTCCATCAGTCAGTTTAGTTTAACAAGAGGTCAGTTTACCTGCTAAAGTAGTAACCCCGTGATATGGACGCATAAATATAAATATGTCGATGCAGATAATTCTCATGATGATGCCCAAGCTGAACAAGTTGTGAACGTGATCTGATTTTCATCATATTTTCCTATTTCACAAGTGAAATCGAAACGTAATGAGAATGTACATAATGCAATTCTTTCCGATGAAATAGAAAGTGAACGATGGAATAAATTATTTCCCAAAATATCGTTCATATTACATTGTTATAATTATTGTATATTCAATCCACGAAGTTTTTTTTGGGAGTTGTACTCATGGCATTACTGGGCCACCTCGCTCTATTAATAATGGACAGGCGTATTTTCTCTAAAAAATTTCCATAACAGTGGAAGTAAAGATTAATTCAATATTGTGCAGTAGCGTTCTGAAATACAAACACGTACAAACAATCCACATTATAATTGCGGCAGATTTTTACAAAACAAGGTTTATTTTAGACTTAGTTGCTACACTTTGCAAATACATTATCTTATTTGNGCAGATTTTTACAAAACAAGGTTTATTTTAGACTTAGTTGCTACACTTTGCAAATACATTATCTTATTTGGTGTATTACAAAACTTTCTCTTTAAAAACTCGTAAATAAGGTGAAACTTTAAAAACGTTTCTTTCTTATGCGGAATAGGTAAAACTACTTGTAATTATGTACATACAGCGAATCAGTTTTTTTCGAAATATCAATAATAAGCCAAAGTTCTGGCGATATGTATTTACATAAACAAGTCTTCATTATGTCATAAGGAATGAAGCGATACATTGCAGAAGTTTTGAAAACTGAAATCTAAGTGATTTTTTTTATAGTAATGAATGACTTTTTTATTGGATAAAAGGGAAATATTCTTTGTGCATTACTGTTAGTTTCAACTATTAAGTTAGCTTGAACAAAGGTTATTATAATATTTGGCATGTTATATTGGCAGAAATGCGCTCGTCTCTTGTCCCCTCCTCTACCAGGAGGCAAAACTCTCTTAGTGAAGTCTCATCCCAGAGACCCTACTAAAGTAACAAGCTTGTCAGATCTGTCCATCCATTAAACAGTAATTGTGCAAACGCAGAGAAAGACAAAAGGTAACACTGATTGCATAAAGTGCATAAATAACCCTATATGTAGTTGTGGTGAATCTATTGGAAATTTTTCAATATTATTAACTGAGCCCGGGAAGTTACTATGTAATTTTGTACATATGTCCGTCTGCTTAGGCGATGACTCGCAAACACTTTTGACCGATTGAATGCATTTATCGTTATCAGTATTCGCGAAAAGATCAACTTAAAAATTTTAGCTTGGTTTTTCGCCACATTCTCAAAAGTGTGTATATCATTATATCATGAAAGGCAGCTTGTTAGCAGTCTTGAATAGTACATATGTGATTCTATAAATTTACAATAAATGCATAAACCCTTAGAAATTATCAACAATTTAAATTTCTTTTTTCTTTCAGAGGTTGAATTAAGCACATTTATTTCCAGACGTATTTATGAAACCCTAGCAAGATTTTCTTAATTTGCGAGAAAATTCTGCATACATTTTTTGAAATAAGGTTTTTGCAGAGTAAGTTGAAATACTGGACACAACAGAAACATTCCAACGGACCTATTTTGAACGTTAGTAATTCCTTATTTTCTGTTCATCCAGAGGATGTACCAACAATTTTACTTTGATTGAGTTCAACAGGATTCATCCGATAATAAACAAAGTAACGTGAAGGATGAAATGTAGTATATTATGAATCAAAGGTTTTTTCTTGTAGTAAATCACTTTACAATAAAAGATCAGAGCCATGTGGTTCTGAGTAGCTTCACTTCTCTAGCCAGTATATAAATGTACAGATTTCCTAGTTGCTTCTCATTTTTTTTCAGTTAGGCAAGATGGACATACAAAGATCATCATGACAGGCCTTCTCTTGATGAGCATCAAAGAAATCTAGCTTACTCACTTCCTCTTTCCTCTTTTATAAATTCCGTTCAATTTTTGGAGTAGTTATCCAAACTCTTCATGCATACCTTTACATAAAACAGAATCAATTTTATTGTCCCATCATCTTGAAGACAATGAGTGAACAAGAGCATTAAGAAAGAGACGATCCACGGGAAGAAAACGGAACATCGTTATTGTTTCCTTTTAACTTCACATTTTTTTCTGAAGTAGCCAAAACTCCAACCTTTTGCGCACTCATTAAAAGAGGTTCATATTATTCGCTCTAGAGCATAATCTCGCTCGTATCGATTTCTGTAGAAAGCAGTTTAAAAAGTTACAATCGTTTAATTTCATTCAAATTTTAGCTGATACATAGGACTCTCCCATCATGAGCGTCATCTTTTATTTTCTTCTTCCTTCTTCCGTCCCTTCATTTTTCGGCTTCCCTTTTTGATCTTTATGTGTTTAGCCTTTTTGTAAGATAAAAAAGAAAACATTTTCAACCGTGCTTATTTCACTTAGTTACAATGAAAAAAAAACACATTCGTTGAGTTAGCAAAAGTCTTTCTTGAAAGTACGAAACTGTTTCAATCATTCTCTTAAACTTTCCATTGAGAATACCTAGGCTCTCTAGAGATATCAATATAATTGCAGTGTTAAAATGAGCAATGTTTCACGCCCTGTTTCACAGCCATTCAGATCTGCACTCTTTTGTAAAAAAAAATCATTCTTTCCTTCGTAAATTTTTTCAGCTACATTTACTAATTATTCAATTTTTTGTGTAGTAAACCTAACGTCCTGGTAAAAGGTAAAGAGTCACCTAATATAAGTAATTCATCGAGTTTTTCGCGACGTCATAAAAATTTCTCTTCTCACCGTCAATGGAATCACTAAGCTTGAAGTAAACTATGCAAAATGATGATGTGCATTGAGGGCTTCCTCTTGACGAGCTCTCCGCCTCATAGATGCCCTGAAGTAAACGACTTAAACAGTTATAACAATTTTTTTTTCAAGAGAGCCATCATAATCTTTTTTGAATTGGGAGAAAATTGTTTCACCTGATCTTTTCTTATTCTTATCATCACAAAAACAACAATGATCATTGTCATCGTTGTCAAAAAAAAATGTTGTTACAATTGTCAAATATAAAAAAGAAGTATCCGCATTGAATATTTTGATAGTAATCATGATGGTGATGATGAGAGTTTTGTAGTTTAGGTGAGACTTTTTTTTTGCTCGCCTCATTCTTTGCTCATTCATCCTGTCAAGTCAGTCACCCTAGAAAAAAAGGGGAGAGTATGAGCTCTTTCTTTTCCTTCGACTTTTAGGGGTAATCATCCAACTTAATACTTGCTGAGATCAGTAATCAGAATTGCAACAAAGAAAGCGACATATCTTGCAATATTAATAGGCACGGTACTTCAACAAGTGTGAAACAGGTAAAAGGGGAGAATCTGGTTTCGTCCTTTTTACTCCAAACAAAAGAAATTTAACTATTCGTAACACCGGCACCTAACACTGCGTCTTAAGATATCTCGTGCAGTCTGGTTTAGTTGGTAATTCATTTTGAAATAGTGAAATTCTTCCACCAAAGCAAACTTTTTCTTCTTCTTTCTACAACTCTGCATTCATTACCACTACCATGACAAATGAAGCTATTGTTGACACAAAATATATTTGTGTCCCTTGGCCAAACAAATACATATCCATTTGAATGTTTGGGGTTGGTTCAATGTAATTATTGTAATTAGTAAGCACAATGAAAGTACCACTGGTAGAAACTTATCCGGCATAGTGAGAAAGCGACAAAAAATTCAACCACGTAAGCACGCACGCAATCTAATAAAATGTTATACATGGAGGACAAAGACTACACTTTACAGTAGTTACTCAAAGTGTTGATAAAAATGTAAAAGAACGCAAATTACCTGTGGGAGACTGTTTAGAAAAAAGGGAGCAATGACAAGTTATATCTTGTTTCGTCTTTTTGCTCGATGAGATGGATAAGAAATGGATCTCGCAAAGCTAAAAGATGATTTGAAGTTCGTTTTGGTGGTGCACAAAACGGGATTATTATCCTTGTCATTATGGTAATCAAGAGAAAAGACCAGCCAGGTTGGCAGCCCGGGGGGTCCTTTGAATTTAAAATATATACATATACATTTTTTTCTCTTCCACTTCAAATTCCCATTCGCTTAAACCGTCTAATGCTAGGTAAAGTGTCAATAGTGAACACAGATTGTTGTATTTTTTATGACACTAAGGAACATTCAAACTATTATGCTTTTTTATTGCTAAAAGTCAACAAAAAAGTTGCATGAATTCAAACTTCGACCACATCAATTTACTATAGATAATTGTATAAAAACGTGAGAATCATGCAGTTTCCGGTTTTGGCTTTTGAGAATGCCGTAGTGAATACAGTTGAACTTTTTTTTCAGGCCTTTATTTTCTTTCGTCGGGTTTCCCGACAAACTCCGAAACGATGTTTAAGCCCCAAACTTTCCCTATTTCCTACAGATGGAACAAGTCTGTGTGTCTGAACCATTTTGCCTATTCACTGGAAATTTTTGCGTCAAGTGCATGGAACATTTACTCTCTTGGGAACTTAGCAAGTAATTTGCTTACCAAGTTTTCTGCCAAAAAAAATCTATCGAACTTGTTATGTAGTTTTATTTTCAGGAGGGGTGCAGGGTAATGATGGTCAAAAGCTCTATACCATTACTTCATTTTACATTGCATTTTATTTTTGAGAATACCTTTACACGCAACTACGCAACCTTTTCGATGATACTAATGCATGTATGTATGCGCAATTTCTTGTGGTCATCGTTATCACATTGGCCGTTTTCCTCATAACAACGCCCTTGCTTGTCTACTATATGTGAATATACCCTCTTTTTTCACTTATTTTCTGCGCTGGTCCTCTCTCACGAAATTGGAAGCACTTGAATAATACCACCTTCGCATTACTAGACCACTGGCTCTCTCCTACTCCTAGTGTAGCAGTTCTCCCTGTCTCTCTCTCTCTCTGCCTTCCCTTTTATCCATTTAATGTACAGACTATTTATTGATGATGATGCCCAGTTGAGAAGCGTGTGTGCAATCTTACGCTCAAGAAAAAATATATCCTGTTGAGAGCAGCACACGATCGACAACGAAACGATCTCGTTGGGCCGTCCTACATTGTCCACTCTCGTCAAAAATATGTACGCCCACTATCATCAAAACGTCGGCTTCTATGTAATAATTTTATCACACCTTACTTTGCTTGACCAATGGCCGCACGATTTTAATTTCCCAACCTTATTTTTATAAAATCAACATTGAAAAACAATTTATTGCAGCATTACTTCTCGACTAACAGATCCAAGCGTGCCTGCCTAAATATCCCTTTGGGTTTGAAAAGAATGTTTGAAGAAAAGTAGTGCGTTAGCATCATCATCAGCAACTACGCCGTGTTCACCAAAACATGCAGAATTGCTAAAGTAAGGCAGGATACCAGTATGCTATCTAAAGAAATATTATATTTTTAGGCATATAATGTAATAATATTATGCAAGCTTCTTTGGAAAGGAGATGAAGATTCAAGTCAAGTTCACGGACTTTTTAGTCTTTTTAGTGTGCTATCAAAAGCAGGAGGAGAATAAACTATTTCTTGCCTTCCTTTCAGTTGCTTCTTTCTCTCGTGCATTTTGTGAAAAAACTTTTTTGCATCCTTCCTACTATTTTCCAGATGAAGCATGCTATACTAATACTCTCTCTCAGCTTTTTTCATACATAAAACTTAAATGAGAAATGAAAATATGCATTCTGTACAATTAATGTAGTGGGAGAGATCCATGTGGCAGCTTTCCTGGTAACCCTAAAAATTCATATTTTCTCGGTGCAGCAGCATGCATCGCGTCTTCTTCTGAAATATTTTTCCTTAGAGTTTTCAACGTCATCATCATCATCATCGTCAACCATGTCGCAAGTTTCTTTTCATGCGTAGCTCTAGAATGCTGATGATAATGAAGAAGAAAATGCGTGTGTGCATATTAATAAATGGGAGTAGGATGCGTTGAACTTCGTGGCAAAAATAGAATGAGGGAAGGGAAGGTAAACGAGACTCCGCTGCACTCCGCAATTTAACTTTTTTATCTTTTAGTTTCATTCATGGTAAGAGTTGATGAGGCGGTGGCGACGGTGGAAAAGACAAGGTCTTCTTTATTCATTTCATCATACGCAAAGGAAAAACTTTGGGAAATATGTGGAGTGTTGCACCACGAGTGTTAGACGTTTGGAGCGTGATAAAATGTAGCAAAGTTTTTACACTTCTTCTCTGGAAGAAGAAGACGCTGCACGATGTCTTTCCAAGTCTCGTTTTAGATTTTAAAGCAAAAAAAAGTAAAATACTAGAGGGTTAGCTCAAATGTACATCAAATGTAAATGATTATCGTAAAGTTGGACCACGAGACCTGCTAAGGAAAAGCGTGCAATTTTTTTTTACAACAATGCATATTGTACTATACAAAAATTACTAACTGTACCATATATTTGCCTCTGCAGGCATTCGGAGTATGTTGGACCACGAGACCTGCTAAGGAAAAGCGTGCAATTTTTTTTACAAACAATGCATATTGTACTATACAAAAATTACCAAATGTACTATATAGTTGCCTCTGCAGGCATTCGGAGTATGTGTTTTGCAGTATTCAAATGAGATTGATAACACTCTACTTTCTTGACTTTCTTCTCTGGAATAAAATAGAGCTATATCTGAGAAATCTTGCATTTCTAGTAGGGAAATGAACTTTTGTTCTCACCATTTGCCTCTTAATATTTCGTTTTGTTCCATTTTTAAACCAAACTGTAAGAATGAAATATAATTTTGTAACCTATTTGCATGCCTAGGAAGTCAGTAAACATTACTATTATAAAAATTACTGCAACACAGTAAAAGTTTGAGTCTTTTTTTAAATTTACAGTCATTAATCAATGAAAGTTGTTTCAGATTAGCTAAAACATCTGAAAGAAATGAGTAAAGTACAAAATGTTTCTTAAACAAAATTGCGTCAGTTCGATTTGGGTGCATGTACTTCTATTTTCTCTCTAGTTTAAATGAAAATTGAAGAGCTATAAGAGAAAAAAGGAAAAAACTGGCTGACAGGAAGTGAAGACAAAGAAAGCAAAAAAAAATTCAATTTGATCCATGTAGTCTAGGCAAGAGAACGACATCGATTGCAAATGAGAAGGAAACAGAGAGGGAAAAGACTTTAGATGGAGTAATTCAACTAGGTATTCTCCGTTGCTCATAAACTTTTTTCTTTCCTAATCTCACCCATTCGTCTTAACTTTTTCTGTTAATACTGTGACTTGTGACTCCTTCTCCGGTAAATTCCTACTGGCATCTTGAGACATTAGATTTCCGTCCTACGAGAAAATCCGTTGGTCTCCAATACAAGCATGATTCGGTTATTACTCGCGTCTCCATCAATACGTATTGTTTCATTCTGCAGTGGAGTTTCTCTATTTTCCCTGGCTAAGCTTAGCTTCCCGTGTTTTCCGCAGAGGCAGTAAACAAGAAAGTAAAGTAAGATCGAGATCATATCAGAAAAAACGATCTGATCTCTTCGATGTACAATTACAATAATAAGAAAAAGTCTTCTTATGTGAGCCAACTAATGTGCTGTCTTTTTCTCACGTACATGCATATGGGAATAGATATGTGTGTATTTATTTCGCATTGTGTATCGGATATTTACAATACATTAGATCCGAGAGAGAGGGAGGAGAAGCGAGAGGAGGATTGACTCGCGGAAGGATACTGCACCAGTATCAAGACCAGAAATAGTACAATGATTCCAAAAAGCTCTCTTTCTCGCTCTCTGTAGCTTTGATGGAAAGTGACTGACTTGACTTCTCTTCTTCTGTCTTTTTCTTCCTTATTACACTTTTCTCTCCACAGGAACAAATATCCTTACTTTGAGCTCCCGTACTTGGAAGCAGAAAACTCTGTTTTAAAAAATGGTTCGTTTTGCGTTTTCAAAAAAACGAGTGGAGAGAAACCAAAGCAAAAAAAACACAAAAAACTTTTA
Organism: Lepidocyrtinus dapeste; assembly: GCA_036850885.1. NCBI lineage: Eukaryota > Metazoa > Arthropoda > Collembola > Entomobryomorpha > Entomobryidae > Lepidocyrtinus > Lepidocyrtinus dapeste. The sequence goes on along the minus strand of JAANSQ010002197.1, from coordinate 2,337 downwards.
CAGTGCCAGGAAGGGATACAGACAGAATGCCAGAATGGACTGTGGAGGAAAGTTGTTGTTGTGTGGCACAGAGACATTGCATACGATGCATGTACGTGAAAAAGTTACCATTTTTACCATTTTACTCTGATCTGATCACCATCATCCACCACCACCAGTGTCTGTTGTAGATGGAGAGAGCCAGAGGAATCAAGCATAAGCCAGCCACCGCCACCACCAACTCTGAGAAGCAAGTACGGACTTGGTTTCTCGTTTTGGCTCACTCTTCATGCCTTTCCCGAGATGCCCAAGTCCCATGAACTGTAGCCAACTGGGCTCAGTTGAGCACTGGCTCTTTCATGATACGGACACACGCACGAATCACTTCTAAAGAAAAAAGGTTGAGGCGCTTATGGAATAATGGACCTGCTAGTAAGGGAGTGCAAAGATTGCCGTAATGAAAAAACTTTTTTCTAAAAAGGTTTCCTCTATTCTGAAAAGTGATCTCGGAGTGTAGACAGTTTTCTCATTTTTCAAGCTAAAGTGTACACATTTTCTAAAGAGTATTATCAAAATCACTATAATTTCAATCAAAATAGTGGCAAATTTTTCCTTGACCAAGAGGCCACGGTAATTCAGCATAGCAAAACCGTACATCAAAAGTGAAATGTTCTCTCAACTGACCCCAGACGAAAAACTATTGATTCTTACATCAACTTACCAACTATTATAAGTTGTAATTTAACTAACTATGTTATAATCTTGACCTACTACTGAAAGATATTTGACAAATGTCATTAATTTTTGTGTCTAGTGAAAAACCCAGTTAGAATGGGGCCTACTTATAATCACAATATAAAACGTAGCCTATAAGTTAATTCTCTAACTGTACAGTTTACATTGTTGAATAACATTTTCGAAACAAATAACAGTTTTTTTTTTCAAAGAAAGCTATTCTTAACTTCCAAAAACGTCTCCAAATTATCGAACGTGTATAAGTGCGAGGTTGCACTTTTTGCATGCGTGCTAACAACACAAACGTTACCTGCTCGCGAATTTATTTGTTTTTGAGCAAGTTGAATCAGCATATCCATCCTTTCTCCTCTAGTTCTAATTCCGGACCGATTCACCAGTTTAAAATAGTCATACTTTCTTTTGACAAATCCCTAACTGCGAAATATGCTTTAGACATTCAAAAAACACTTCTTGAAATTCAAGTATTTAGGAAAACTTTGGACAAGTGCGTGACTCGAAGAAGGAAACTGTGTGCATTCATGGAACTCTATTTACGTGTAAAGTGTGTGAGTTGAGAACGTGCGTAGGTGGAATTAATTACTGTCTTCTTGTTTAACTTCTTGCGAGAGGGCTAGAGAAAGAGAGACCACTGCTATTGCTGCACTTCACTTTTTCCTTCTTTTCTCATACTCGTTCACACTTGTTGTTTTTGTTACTGCATCTTAAATCCTTTCGCAAGCTCTTTCAAACTTAGTCTCCGAAAAAGTTACTTTAATTCTGAAGCATGTTCTTTCAATGGATCTGTCTACTCTGGAGATGTCTTTCATTCATTCCCTAATTATTCATTTGAATGAAGAACTGTCATAACGTAAAAGTCATCCCACTTTGAAGAGAAACTACGCTATGATGAAAGAGATGCACTTGAAACATAAAAGACGTGAATGAGCTCGGACAGTGGTTTCCTGAAAACTTTTAAACCAAAGTGACAAGTGTGGAAGAGACATGGATTGATAAAATGATAATCTTTACGCATCTGCCGTGTTTCATTAATTCAGACTTTTAATGTCCAAAATTAGTTAATGTTATTTCCATAGAGAAACGTCAATGCAAAAATATAGACTTCCAAAAATAAAAGATTTTTGGTTTTTATCCACAAAACAAACAAAAAAAAACTTATGTATTCGTACGTAATTCCAATTGAACAGAAAGACATTTGACAACTTGAAATTTTTCGTTTCATTCATCTTTTTCGGAAAAAGGAGGATTTGAGGACTGTAGCTGTCCTCACTTCCTTCATTTGCTAAAACTCGGCGTCAAGATGAGGATTAAAATGCCCGCCGTTAGAATCGCCCAAGGTAAGCGTACTAGCCTTTCTATACATTTGCTACTGTTTTCATCGATCAAGAAGCTTCTCTTTTCGTAAAAACTTAAGAATTCCTCACAAATTGAAAGAACTTAAACGCGTTCCATGAGAAAAAACCATTTCCGATCCAATTTAACTGGAAAATTCTTTCATCAATTCATATGCGAGAATTATCTGGACTTTCAAAGCCAATTTTAGAAACCCTTGTACATTAACTTGAGTCCTCCTACTTGAGGATAAGTCAGAGAAACATAAAGGAA
>JAANSQ010002196.1:0-12601 GCA_036850885.1 Lepidocyrtinus dapeste | reverse complement strand
AGCCTCATTATAAGGGGAACTTTGATACACGAAAATATTTGGCGGGATTCAAAAAAATTTTCTCCTGTTGAAAAAGGAGTTTCTACGTTTCATTGCTTACTATTTTTTTTATCGCCAGCTGATGCTACAAGAAAGTAATGCTGCATGAAATGACAATTCAAAATTTAGAACTCCGTAAGTTACAAGTCAGACTTGTGCTTTTACCTACAAGGCAATCTTACACTCCGAAGCTTCTAGAAGTCTCTATTGATACATACTTTTACTGACTCCTACTCATACTACTTATACAACTAGAGAGCTCTATATAGCGAAGATATAGGCTACTTTATAATTTATAAACCCCTATTGGCGAAACTTTATATAGGGGTAAAGTAAGATTTAAATGTAATGAATTTAAGACGAATTCTTTGGCAAAGCGCAACCAATATACCGACTGAATCCATGAACCTCACCGAACTCGTTGCACCAAGTAGGGGCTTACCGGTTGACGACGACATGACAATAGACGTTAAGCATTCCATGAAGGGTAGGGTTAGGATGGCGTGTAAAGCAAATGAGATCATGGAAAGAAAGAAACGTCAAAACAGTCAACAGTAATCTTTATCTATCTAATCTGACCTACGCGATTCGAGCTTTGAAAAAACAAAATTGTCGAAAAGCATACACCCACAAACATCCTACGAAGACTTAAATTTCAAATTTAAATTGCTTGCTACTGTGGAGGGCCATCATTTAACATTCTTAAGCATGCAATGAACACAAGGAAGATACCATTTCGCAATATTCGAAATCAATCTTTCGATTCAGCCATGCAAACGTGCAAATATGTATATCCTATTGTAAAATTTTCCGATCCAGATCAGGCTGACCCTGAATGGCAAGCTGCGAAACTTCAGTACAACCTTGAACCGGTTACATGAAGATCTTGTTAAATTAATTTGAATTCCTTGGCGTTAAATGTAATGTACAAAATTAAATGCGTCGTCTCACTATATGACAAAATCTTTAAACAAAAATGAAATGAATTTTGAAACATTATAACCGTTTATGAAGTCCCCATTATCCCCAAATTTTGACCTCACCAAATAGTGTGGGACAATATTCAGAGAAACACTATTTCATAAACAAAAGTTTCAATTATATTTAAAATGTAATAATGATAGTTTTGTATTTGATTTTAGTTCCTCGAGAAAGATGTAGCGAATGCTTTTAAGGCTAAAAAGCTGTCAGTCGGTCAGTAGCATATTATTTAGTATATCACCCCCACTCATAGCATAAGCTCGAGGCATGTGGCCCAGGCGTAGATGATTTGAGAAAGTTATCAAGGTCACATTAAGTTGTGTGACGATGGGACACATTATGCCTAATGAGTTGAGAATTTGTATGTTTACAGGATTTATTTATTTTTTCAAAAGTAAATAACTGGCCATATAATTATTATTCTACTATTTCTACTGCTGTTGGAGCATATTATCGACGCAGTGTACCAAAGCATACACCGCTTGGTTTCCGGATGAGGTTCTTGCATTATTTATTGCATACGCAATCTTCAATGTTATCCTTCAAACAATCGAATATTTTCTTCTAAAATTTCACCTCAGATCCAAGATTGCTACCTAGCTCTAGCTAATAGCATGGTGTACTTGTTGTAGTACTGTCCATCTTACCTTACTTCATACCTTTTTGTGAGTTGAGCTTTAGAATTTTACAATGTTGAAATGTTGAAAAATCAATGAACCGATCCATTGATACTATACAGGTGTTTAGGCACCTTTCGTCAAAAGTAAAGGATTGTAAATGACTAAAATGTGGTTTTCTATTAATGGCAAAGAAAATGCACACAGGTAGTCACTGAAGGATTGTATCATCATTTACAGTTGGCTGTAACGTACAATACAGTCGTAACCTTGTTTCTATTGAGTACCTTAAAAAATTTGTCAGGTAGAATACAAGCCTTTCGCTAAGTGCCAAGTCGATAGTAAGTTTTCCCATTACATTATTGCTGGTTCACGACTCAAAATAAATATTCTAATTATCAATTAGTTAATACGCTTCAGTTTATGTATTTATTCCCACGGTAGATTTGTTGGTCAGGCAGACAAAAGTTAGCCTCCAGTTTACACCATGTGGCAATCAAGTGATCAATGAGTGTTATTATTTTGCGGTGTCAAAAAAGGCGGAGGAAAAAACTTTATTTTGCAGAAAGAAAAACTGCAATTAACTTTAATGGCGGCCAGCCACGGAGTATTCCTTCAACTGTAATTGCTTCGTTACAGCTTGCCATTTGGGCTATAGTATTTACTTAGAAAATCAATCAAGATTGTAGTCTAACTCGCCACATAAATCTAATTGAAGATACTTTACTTAAATTCATACTTTCTCGACGAAATTTTGCTTCATATGATGACTCAAAACGAAATTGGACGAACAATCTTTTAACAGTAATTTTATCGCAGACCTGTCATTTAAGTGAAGGAAACGGTTCAATAGTGACGAGTGACATTTGCCATCGTAAGATTTTACCATAAATTATGTACATATACATTTTATTTTTGTGAAAATATGATGCAGGATGCAGATAATACATATGTCAAATGTTCAAATATTTTGTTGTCTTTGCTGTAGTGTATAAAGGAAGTTTCTGTCTATGGTTTATTCATTTCAGTAAATATTCGCACGCCTAGTAAGTCATCTAAAGTTATGGCGTCAGATTTCGAGCCAATGGACCAAGATGGGGACGAAGGAGGTGACATTCTTCAAGTTCAGTTAGGAAACGATCTCTTCAAAACTGACGGGAATGAAGACGTGTTGGACTTTGATGAAGCTGATGATTTGGAAATCTCTGATTTTCCAAAGACATGTGAAGTGTTATCGAAGCAAGTAAAAGGATCTGAGAAGGAGTTAAACAACCCAAACTCTCGAACTCCCGCAGAAGCAATATCTATTTCTGTGGTGCCAGCAGATGGTGAGGATGACAGTACCAAGGAAGATGGGGAGATATCCGAGACCCAATCGCAGTCTGGAGTTTCTGATATAGATGGTTGATTTTTGAAAATACAATATCAATTACAATGCTAGTAGTTTTTTTAGTATATTTGCAGTAATTCGAGTCTACAAAATTTATATTCCTTACGTTTAACTCATATAATTTATCCATTTTTACAGACAATAGCAATACACAATATTTTAGTCGTTCTTCATCCATGCGGTCCAGCCAGCGAAGGAATGATATTCGAAGGGAAAGGTCACCTGTCGCGAGACGTTACCCAAATCCTTATTTGGACTTTGATGATGCCAAAATACAATCCAGGGCCTTGAGATTTGGGATGGGAAATCCAGTTTCCTCCGATTCCTCCACCAACGAAAGATCATCTCTACTCAACGATGAAGATCTCCTGAATTTATATATAAGGTGAGAAATTAATACTCTAAAAAAACAATGCTTTATGTACTTGACTGTCAGTGGCAGGCGTAAGATGACTGACTTTGCTTAAAACTTAAGTATTTATAAGTCACGAAATGGCAAATTATGGAATTATGGCTATCTATTTTTACGGAAAAGGCCTACACCATTGAGTGAAAATTAAATTCAAAAATGTTCTCTAACCAAATGGTATTTATTTTAGCTAAAATATATATGACAAATATAATAAGTTGGGTAATGTACAGTATAGCCAAATGTTGAGGCAACAGAGTGTCAGTACATTGAAAATTCGTTTATTATTCTTGATGTTGAAGCCTGAAATTAAGTATGTATAATTATTTCCATTTAAAGTCCAATTGAATTATAAACGTTAAAAAATTAATACATTTATCATTCTACCTTGGTTATGAGTATGACGCACAATAATTGAGGTAACAAAATATTAAATCGTGGGAAAAATTTTATTCAATGAACTGTTTTTATAAAAACGTGGTTACGATTTACAAATAACTTAACTTAGTCTGCAGGCTTAACTTTTTTCAGAAAAGGTTTAGTTTCAGCACTTTAAATCCTGGCAAAAGCAAGGAAAAAAGAAATCATTACGCCAGTGTGAGATGTAGTGGGATTGCCGCGAAAAAATCGCGAAAAGGAGCTAATAACCTACAACTATGACTACAAGGAATTCGGTAAAAATATCCCAATAATGATTTTTTGCTAACACCATTCCGGCTGTACTAACGCCATTTTGCAATGAGATTATATTAGGGAATGAAAACCACCGAAACTTCGCGCGAAAGAATGCCAAACTCAAAAGGTATCTATCTACATGACATATAGTTATTTAAGGAAAGGGGTATTTATCGTTTATCGTCACTGGTGGAGTAGCTGGTCAGAAATAGTTTTTTGCAATTTTCTCAAAACGACATTTTTGCGTTAGCACTTAATCAGTGAAGTCGGAAAGTTTGTGTTAGCGTAAAATCATTTTGGGATATTTTTCATTTCAAACAAAACCATTTTGGTAATTTATTCATTTGGCTTAAAATCATTTTTGGGAACTTTTCACTTGACACAAAATCATACGAAGTCGACGACATGTTTGCATGAATTCAGATCCTGTTTATGAAACAATGTTACATTTTAGTTGCGGCCTCATCCAGGATGATGGAGGGAAGCTAACTTTGGAAAAAGTATCTTCAAGTCACCGCCTAGACTCAATTTTAATTCGTGGAACCAATCATATGAATACAAACGAAATATTTAAATATTTGTATGATCTTGGCCAAAAACCTGTTGCCATGGAGTGGGTGAACGATGCAATGTGTAAGTGTTTTCTTGTTATCTAGTGTTTAGTCAGTAAGGTATAAGGCAAAAAAAACCTCATTTTTATGGATATTTACCATTATTTCCAAAATCGAAACAAGTGTTTACAATACTTAAATGTTATGATCGGTTCTCAAGCGAAAGACAGAATCCTATCTACTTAACCAGTATCTACCTCTACTCATATGTAATAGACATATTACAAGACATTCGTTCTCGTTTCATCCGTTATACAATCTAGTTCTCTAGTCAAGGAGGACTTGAATTTTCAAAACTGGAAACTCTATGCGGGAAGTTCCATATCAGGAACTTCCATTGTTCCATATCAGGAACTTCCATTGTTCCATTGGAAAGTTCCAATGCCATAACAATCCAAGATTCCCACTGCTGGATCTAAAGACAAGTAACACAGCTCCCATCAAGACAAGACTAAAGAGAAAAGTGCCCTAATACCTAACTAACTTGTCCATCTTTATATGCAACTTCCACATACCAAACAATTCTAAACTACACGTGCTTTGATCGACATATTTTGACTGACGTCGGTCAGCAATTAACAGATTAAATTAAAGTCCCTCTTCTCTATTTTGAACTACCCGTATAATGGGTAGTACTCCAATTTCCCCACTAAAAAAAATTTAAAATTTTGTTAGCGTATTTATCAGTTAGGGAAGTCTGTTAACACATAAAGAATGGTGGAAAAGTCTAAAATTAAGTGGAAAAAGATATAAAAAAAAATTTAAATGTCTTCTTTATGTCAATAAGTCTTGACTAATTGCCTTTCAGGGTAGAAGTATAATATGCCTGAATTAAAAATTCATTAAATAAAATACATGTTAAAGGAAATGATTATAGCAACGCGAGGGATCGATGAAAATGATCTGTGGGAAATTAAATTCTGGGGAAATTGATATGGAAATTGAACCCTTCCTTACGAAGTTTCAGGTATAACAACTGATCAAATGAATATCATTTGCTTTTTTTCAAGGTATTGTGATATTCAATAATCATCAGGAAGCTGCCACATCCCTACTTAAAACATCAAAACCAATTCTGATGGACCCTCGTATAGTTGAAAGAAAAAGAAGTATAATTCTAACCGAAAATAAAGACGATAAAGAAGAGGCAGTTGAAGAGAAATCTGAAAATAACATAAGCGAAGACTTAGATTACGATAAAGTGGACGCAATACCACAAAGCTGGATAACAGTTCCTATGCCTCCAGGCTATACATGGCGATTGGCAGCACCATGCGAGAAAGCAAAAGGGATTCTAATGCGTTTTGCGAATAAACAAGATAAAAAACAAGAAAGAGCTGAGAGATTTAGCGAATACTATAAAAACTATGGAAACCCTAATAAGCTTGGAAACAGTAAAGATAACAATGGTAAGTAAATTTGAGGAAATAATCTTTTTTAATCTTATATATGGTATTGGTATTAGTGTTGTCTAAGTTAATTTAATTGACCTTTTTAGGTGATGAAGTTAAACGTCGGAGAAAGAAGTTTCGGCCAGAAAATAATGGTTCATCATTAGACTCTCAAAAGGATGATTATAGTTTGCGTAAATCTAGTGTAAAGATTAATCCTAATGACAAAAACGGCTGGAGTCAGTTGAGTGCGATGTGGGATGACGAAGAAGCTTTCCAAAAAAGTGCCCGAGATCGTTTTTCATCTGCCAGGCAGCAAAGCAAACAAAGCGACTCAAGTTCATCTGGAATATCACCCTTGAAAAAACCGGATGCAATGAAAGACGCAAGTTTTGTTTCGTCCAAGACCGTTGATGCTCGTGAACTGTTAAAAACGCGTCACAAACGGAAAAGAGGTAGTAATTCGTCAGAAGAAGAGGGTGACTCTAGCAGTGATGACGATTATGTTGATAATGATAATGCATGTGATGTTAATGATTGGAAAGATAATGGATCATTTCGACGAAAAAGGGATAATAGAAATGATGATGATGGGGATAATATGCAATGGAGAGAACGACTCACTGGTCCTAGGATGAGGATGCATGCTGATGAAGAAGAAGAGCGTATGAAAAGACGGGCATTTCGTCGTCTAGGTCAAAAACGTGGTGATTCTAGCTTGCAAACTAATTATTGGGATTTTAGTAGAGATAGCAGTAATAACAGTAGTTTTAGATCTAAAACTGGAACTCGTAGGCCCGTGTCGGAAAGACTGGGTGCCAAACGTAATTTACCTAAAAGTAACATTGACACCAATGATCAAGGTGGTGGTGATAGTTTGCCGTCCACAAGTGGCTTTGACTTACGTCAAAAACTTATTAATATGAGACGGGCTGATAACAAAGAAGAAGATGACGAAGATGACTTGCATAATTTAATATTTTATGATAACGACTGAGCACCTTTCTTCCCCTCAGAATTCTTTAAAACATCCAAGAAATGATGAAAACTTATCGTGGTGGTTGTTATAGCTCGTAGTAATGTCAGGTTTAGGCATTATTTTGCCTCGTAGATGTATATGGTCAAAAATAGACATTTTTTTAAATTGCAGCAAAATCTGAATTTAGTGTTAAAGTGCCGATATCTCCCTAAATACCAAGGCTATTCTTTTTATTGTAACGAAGCAATTAAAATTACATTAAGATTTTAATCTAATTTACCGATCCAAATGTGGATTTAAAACATAAACGCAATTTTCATAGGTAGACTTTCTTATCCCCTTTGGTTTAATTTTCCCAATTTTATCTTGATAATCTTTACACGGCATAACCTAAATGTGCCTTGTTTTAATGCTAGCGTTTACGTATAAGTTAAAGTCTGAATTTGATATGAATACCTGTATTCCCCTTGGAATTGGAATTCCCTAATGGTTTACGGATGGAGTGACTTATTAAAATAGTAAACATGCCCCGTTCTTCTTTACTTCTTACGGTTATGGTGTAATTCATGTACTATGGTTGGAGGTGTATGTTGGATTATGCACGATTTTTATTAATTGCACTGTCCATATTTATGTAGGTTTAGTAGATTTTAGAGCAGTTTAAGTAGAGGTCACGTATCAACATCAAGTCATTTTATGTTTAGTGTTGTCCAAGTACACATAGACTTTGGTTTTTATAATGGTATCTTTTAAACAAATAACTTTTAAATGATCATTTTAATAATAATAAAAGACTCCTCGTCCTCACCTTTAGTAGCTACACACTGTTCTAACGTTTAACATCCATGTGAAGATGCGCAGGAAATGCGTTTTGTATTGGCTTGTCTTATTAGTACATAATGATGCATTCCTTGTGTTCTGTATTTTTTGGACATGCGAAAATCTAGGCATTTCTTTCCTCCAACTTTGTGATCAAGTAAAGAAGCAGCTTTCTTGAATCTTTTCTTGAGAATCCTTCACCGTATTGGCCCGAAAAGGCTTTATTAATTGTTCGTTGCTAATACTTACATCGATTTGATGACAAGAAAAACGTTCATACTAATACCAGGGGCAATTTAGACTGACTTAATTTAAATGTTGACACTTAACATGACTACCAAATCACAAATGAGTTTTTGAGGACTGGAATGCAATATTCTTCATAGTTTCCCTAAGGTAAGATAAAAATGATATAGATAAATGTCTGTATATCTGGACCTCACACCAAGCACCAACTTCAACTTTCTCTCCGCTGAGATTCTTTCAATCTAGTTGTTTTTCCTTAGATCGGCCTTTTTTAGCAAACCACTCGTCAGATTTGTCTGCTGCAATGGCCTCCAACAGTAACTTGTCACCCTCAGGATCAACTTTGGACAGATCGCGGAAGCCTTCGTCGCCTACAAAGCATATTTCATGTCCATCCTACAAACCCAGAGATAATATTTAATTGTTTCATCTTGTCACCTTTTCTGTACAACATATGCGTCAAGTTATTTCTTACAATCTTTCACATTTTAAACAAAGTAACGACTTGAATTATTTACGTACAGGATCGGCGAGAATTACAACGTTCACATCAGCTTTCCCTGGAGTTGGTAGTGTAACAAATGGGGTTTGGACGGTTTCGCCAAAAGTAGACTTCATGGCGGACGCTTCCAATGGTTTTAGCTGTTCTGATGGGCATGCAAAGGCAAAGCGTCCAAAAGCTTGACCACGATCCATTTTCACACCAGTTTCTTCCAACGAAACAAATTTGAGTCTGCATTGGTCCTCCGCAAACACAAGGTCCTCGCCAGCAACAGGTCTCATGCCAAGGATTTTCTTGTAAAAGTCCATGGTACGAGAGAGATTTGATGAAGCCAGTATTACACGGTTGATTTTGTCCCCTTTCAAATTATGAGATATTTTTTCGAACTGTGATTTCTGAAGTGATTACAAGCAATAAACGTTTATACATTTTTAACATTAAAAAATATCTAATGTATACCTCCATCGCTCTTCAAAATATCGAAGCGGTATCCATTGGTTTCCATAGTGTATCCTTCATCTTCGGTTCCCACAATTTTCTTCCCAGCAGACACAACTTCAACTGGAATATTGCTTTTTTGCACCTCGATCGCTACGTAATCATTGCCATGGCGGTATTCAGAAATACCATAATTGTAAGTTAATTCAAGCACAAAATGATCATCTTCTGCGCCATAACCAATCATGGTTTTAGACCATTTGCCGTCATAAGGCCTGTAATTTAATATAATTTTGTGCTTCATTATATTACTTCTAGCAGAAACCAAATATGTGAGTTGAAAATGTTATCACACGTCTCCAAGTTTAGTCATAAAATATACTTTTGTAAACAGAAGTCATAATAACTTAATTTAATTGCTGAACTTTAGATTCAAGACTTACCCATTACACGTAGCTTCACACCCTTTTTCAAACTCTTCATGGCGTAGGATCTTTGAGTCATATAAAAAATGAAATTATAGTTAAACCTTGAAATCCAGCCAATCACGTTTCCACACTTAATTAAAACAAAATGAAAACCTTTTTAAAAGTCTTGATAAGAAGAAAGTCTTGAAATTTACCTTCATTCCTAAAGTGTTTTTGAAGAAATCGATAGCGCCTTTTCGATCCCCAATCTTGAGGACATAGTGCAACGCACGCCTTCCTTCGGAGGCCATTGTTGTTAACGATCTGAATAGAAATTTAGACATTTTTTTTATTAATTAAAACTCTAGGAAGTGTTAAAATAAGTAACACTACTACTATGTCTTGAGAATGGTTAGCCCGTAAGCGGTCTCAGTCATACGGTGACAAAGAAAAATTTTCAAGAGGTTTTAAATCCTAGCAGCAAAGGTATGAAGGTATGCATATATTAACTGTGGAATTCATGGAATGCAGATTGCAGATTCATACAACACATTACAAATCTCAAACTGATGGCAATAATCTCAAATCCATGTTTATTATTACTTTAGTTTGATTTCTACTTTAACAAATGACGTAACACATGATTTAAAATTGATAATAATAACATTAATAACTTAATAACCTTTAAATGCTTCGTAGATCACGCCCTGTGTATAGATTTAATAAACCAAATAGTTTATAATTTGTAGAAATGACATATGGAAAATAAAAAAGAAAACGTGATAATAGCACACAGCACGTACTACATGTGCACACATGTGTAATGTTGTGATTCTGAGATACAGACACCGGGAGGCCACTATATGTCAAATTTCAATTTCATGAGCAGCAGCTGACTTCACTTCAGCGCAGCACGAAATGAGTAAACTTGTGTGCAGTTGTGCACAAGCATTCATCAAAAGCATTTTTCAGTTGACTCTCCGAATTTAAAAGTTTTGTTTTAATCATTTTGTTGGGTCGTTGACTTGTGAAGGTTATACAAAATGAAGTGTTTGCGTCAAAAACTTTGGTCCTCTACGTTGTATGCAACTTTGATAAAAACCGTTGTGTGGGGTGACTATATTAACCAATTATCTCGACAATATTCCAAACTAATAAGAGTTCCAGTTAGAGTTCATGCGCCTATAAAGGGAAGGGAAATTAAAGCAAAAGAAAGTTTGAGAGAGTTGCCAAAGCCTAGAAAATATCTTAAAGCTGAGTTAACAAACAATCAAGCTGAAAGATCATCTAGTGAACTATTTAGGTTAGATCAAGCATTTTGTCAAGGCTTCAAATAACGTTTCCATAAAAATGCCTACGATTACGTAAGTAGTTAATGGATTATCTTATGTATATGAAATTCATTCTTTCGAAGGTCCATAATGCGTGAAATACACATCAGCAAAAGTCGGAAACTAATTGCCATTGAGGGAGAAAATCTTCTTGAAGATGCTGTCAAGTTTGGCCTACGCATGCAGTACTTGTTTATGCTGAAATCCTTAAAAAAGCTTCCAGATTTTATGAGACAAATTGTCAAGGCAAATGAAACTGATTCTCAAAAAGAAGACTACAACGGCAAGAATATGAAACCAGAAGTGCATAACATCCCACTTGCAGCCTTAGAAGAATGGTCATCACTAACTACTCCCCCTGGTTTCGTGGGTATGTCGTTAGCTTTTATGCTGCACTTAACTTGTGGATCGATGTCATTTAATTAATATTTTATCTATGGAAATTGTGTCGGTCCATTTAATTTAGGAAGATTATTTTATGCATATCCTAGGCATTTTCGAAAAACCTTTGCCAGAATTTATATCTTTAGCTAAGGCAACTCATGATCCTGGGACTGTGACTGTACCCTTAACAATAGTTCTAGACAATATCCGGGAGCCAGGGAACCTCGGCTCCATGTTACGTACCGCCGCAGGCATTGGAAGTGAAGTGATTCTTTCAAAGGGTAGGTATATATTGAGCGACTAAATTTTACTCCTTGAGAAGTGTTTTCATTTATTTCCATTGCATAAAAACTGTTTTTTTTTATAGGTTGTACGGATCCTTGGGAAACAAAAACCCTTCGTGGTGGCAACGGCGCTCAATTTTTTGTACCTTTGAAATCAAATATTGACTTGAGTTATTTCTATCAACTTATTCCTCTCGATGAACTACAATCCAGCCACGTAGAGCAGCAAGATTTAGCTGAAACTAATACCTTTCAAAGATCCCGAACTGGAATAGGTATTTTTTTAGCTGATTGTGAATCTTCAGAAGACAATTTTGGGATACCCATTATTCCTTACACATCCGTTGACTACTCAAAATTCAAATCAGTCTATCTCTGCGTTGGGGGAGAAACGCATGGCTTATGCCGTTCCTTAAAAAAGGCGGTTGCAGAATTAAAACATATGTATCCCGACGATATCAAAATTGTATCCAGAGTCACAATACCAATGCATTGTCCAATTGATAGCTTGAATGCAGCAAATGCTCTCGGCATAATAGGTTACGAGATCGCACGACAATTCAGAGAAAATTCACATTCAGTGAAATAGCTTGAACTTACTCTTGTACTCATAATTTATTTCAAGGCGTATAATAAAACACAATGTAAATATCTCAAAATCTTGCATCTTGTTCTTAAGTGGGAGTAACTCATTCAGATGGATATATATATATACTTTATAGATTTCTTTACGTTGCCTCCGAAGTGTTGATAAAAATCGACAAAATATTTGTGAAGAATATTCAACTTGGCTTTTTATGAATCAATGCAGAGCAGCAGTTTACAATTCTTAACTTGTACTTTGAAATACGTTATAAAAGATACTGCGAAGACAAATAATGTAGACTTGAAGTGTTCATCCCACCAACCAACCATAACCAAAAAATAAAGAGCAAGACTAACTAACTTTTGCAGAATACCAAAAATCAAAGGCTGAATTGAGCACCTTGTATAAGATTGTAGAAAAAACGATATACGAGACGTAGCGTTTAAAAATGGTTCAATGCGTAAATTCATTTCGCTGAATCAGAAAGATATAATTTTAAAAAAAAATTCAAT